>JAPMUY010007529.1:0-114406 GCA_026901105.3 Galaxias olidus | reverse complement strand
CGGGTTCTCGGCAGTAAGTCGGACTCGTTTCCGGTGAGGGTTGGCCTCCTCCAAGGCTGCGCTTTGTCACCTATCCTGTTTGTGATATTCATGGACAGGATCTCACGGCGTAGCCGCGGGGAGGGGGGCTGCGGGTTGGTGGGCAGAGGATGGCATCACTGCTTTTTGCAGATGATGTGGTCCTGATGGCATCATCGGTCTGCGACCTGCAGCACTCATTGGATCGGTTCGCAGCCGAGTGTGAAGCGGCTGGGATGAGGATCAGCACCTCCAAATCTGAGGCCATGGTTCTCAGCAGGAAACCGATGGATTGTCTACTCCAAGTAGGGAATGAGTCTTTACTCCAAGTGAAGGAGTTCAAGTATCTTGGGGTCTTGTTCTCGAGTGAGGGGAAAATGGAACGAGAGATGGGCCGGAGAATTGGAGCAGCGGGTGCGGTATTGCAATCGCTTTATCGCACCGTTGTGACGAAGAGAGAGCTGAGCCAGAAGGCAAAGCTCTCAATCTACCGGTCTATCTTCGTTCCTACTCTCAGAACAAGAGTCAGTCAACAGGAACACTAACCCTTTACCACGGCAAAGATGACTAGAAAACACTTCTGCACATGTTAGGGATCAATATGACTTTTCTCATCATCGGAGTGTGAGCAATGTGAGCTCCGTACTCCATCCATCACATAACGAGAACGCTCAATGCACCAGATTGCATTCTGGCCACAAACTCACGCTTAATACTACAGAGACATAGTGAAGTAGACTCCAAGACAGGATATCAGCAACCACCTGTCTTTCGCCTGAGTAGGGCTACTGACACTAAACCTAATAATCCCTGTAACAGTTCAAGCTGCTACCACTAATGACTTCGCCAAGTACCTGGTGCGCAGTAAATTGGTCACCGGGGGGATGGACTAATTTGATGATAAACCGGAGAACTACTGGGCCTGGAAATCTTCCTTCCGCGGTGCCATCGCAGGCCTCGATCTCTCAGCATCAGAGGAGCTCGATCTGCTGATAAAGTGGCTTGGTAAAGATTCTTCCAATCAAGTCAGGAGAATGAAGGCAGTGAAGATTAGAAACCTCCCAGCAGGACTTATGATGGCATGGGAACAACTCGAGGAGAATTATGGCTCACCCGAATCTATCTTTGCAAGACTAGAAAACTTTCCTAGAGTGACCAACAAAGAACCGCAGAAGCTCCGTGACCTTGGCAACCTCCTGTTAGAATTAGAGGCTGCTAAGGAGGACGGCTACTTACCTGGCCTCTCTTACCTTGACACTGCACGAGGTGTGGGTCCTATCTTCGAGAAGCTGCCATACAACCTCCAGGAGAAGTGGACGTCATTCAGTTCACGCTACAAACGAGAATACAATGTGTCCTTCCCTCCATTTAAGGTGTTTGCCAACTTCATTCGCGCAGAAGCCAGAGAAAGAACTGACCCTTGCTTCAATCTCTACTCCTCCACAGCGACAACTGGAAGGAAAGACAAGCCAGAAGGATACAGTAGGGTAGCCATTACAATCCATCATACCCAGGGTTTGAAGTCAAGTGTAATGAATGCGAAGGTAACCGGCATAACCATGCCCCCTTTGCCCAAAAGCTTGACCTGGGATGGGTGGTGGTTGGAGATGTGTGCCTTGGGGGATCTTACAAACCATCTCAAGTAAACACGTTCAAGACCTCCCATCTTGGAGAATGGTCATCCGAGCTATCTCTAGCCATGTCACAGCTGTGTCCAAGTGAAAGAAAGATTTGGTTGCCCATCTCAACAGCATTGCTTCCCAGAACCTATCTCCTCAAATAGCTCACACCTAGAGTTCTACGGGGAGAGCCTGGGCCAGTCAGTTTTCCGTCATACTCCTGATGACCACAAGCAGGCTCCATTGAAAGATGATATGAATTTCCTTCACATTATGCGCAGCGAGTTCCATCGTGACAAACAGTTGGGTTGCACCTTTACCCTTCCAATCACCAAGGCAGAGACTACCTTACAACAGGGAATATGTCCTCATACGTCTCACTTCACTCTGTCGCACACTACACAAGCGGCCACAGATGAAAGCACATTACATAGAGTTCATGGAGAAAATGCTTAAGAACAAGCACGCCGAGATTGCCCCACCCCTCAAGGATGGCCAAGAGTGCTAGCACCTCCCTTAATTAGGGGCTCTATCATCAGATTTGTGTAGTCTTTGACTCCAGTGCTAAATTCGAGGGAGTTTCTCTGAATGGAGAAGAGGCAATCTGAATCCTAGAACTGGGACTCACCGCTTCCTGAAGAAATGGATGCGGAGTGGGTCAGATGGACGGATGAGCTTCGGGACCTTCAAGAGCTACAGATCCCACACGCCTACACCTCTTCATCTCCTTTGCAAGCTCAGTTCAGGGAGCTATGCATCTTCTCAGATGCATCGTAAAGGCAGTTCCAGCAGTTGCCTACCTCAAAATAAGGCCAAGCTCGCACTGTAGCCAGAGCTTACCATCCCAAGACTAGAGTTGTGTGCCGCTGTACTGACCGTTAAGATCGCAGAGCTTATAGTTCAGGTGATGGATCTCAAGTTTGACTACATCACATACTACTCTGACAGCAAAGTAGTTCTTGAATATATCCATAACCAAACCAGGCGATTCGTAAATAACAGGGTTCATCCTTCAGTCGTCATCCCCAGCTCAGTGGAGGTACGTTCCCGCCGACCAAAATCCGGCAGATCACGGGTCAAAGTCTGTTACTGCAGCTCTTGGTAGCACGACATGGCTCTCTGGACCAGCATTTATGCATCAGACTCCTCCTCACCCGGCCATCCATGCAATGACCCAGTTCTTGATGGTGTCATATATGCACCCACTCACTGATCAAGCCCTTCAAACATGGCCTGATCTGCGAATCCTCTACAACTCTAGGAAACTCCTTAAACTGAAGAAGGACGTGCTGATACATGTCTCCGAAAATGACCCGACTCCAACGTGGGTCGTCCCCCAGACACAAAGCGGGGTGAAGATTGTACACGCCCTTGATGAACCATGTGGGAGCCACAGGTGTGCCAAGGCGATGTGTGACACACTCCGCCAAGTGGCCTACTGGCTAAAGAATGACTAAAGAATGGAGCACAATACATCAGGGGATGTCTAGTCTGCTCCCAATTCCAACCGGTCAAACCATGTCTAGCAGAGCCTCGTAGTCCAGGGCGTTTTCCAACCTTGTTTTGAGGTACATCCTTTTGGCAGTCCCTTTCCGTTTCAAGTATCCCAGAAACTGCAACCGAGGCATGTGATTTTGATTCCCTGTTTCTTTTGTCTCTGTTGGGTTCAGGGCTGTGTGGACTTCTGAGACTGTGACCTCTGTCAGTTGTACCAGAGGATGCAGGTTGCGCTCTGTGGCTGATTGAGTTTCATGGTTTTCTGCTCGTGGGGCTTGGCTAGACTCTTCTTCAGACCCGAACTTGTGTTTCGGTGGGTCGGGTGGAGGAAGGGCATTCACAGTCAGGACTGTGGTTTCTGTTGATTGTAGGTTTGTTTCTTGAGTGACAGCGTTTTCAGGGTGTGGCTCGATTCTTCTCCAGACCCGACCTTGTGTTCTGGTGGGTCTGACGGACGAGGGACATTTTTGGTTAGGGCTGTGGTTTCTGAGTCAATCAGAGGTGGTATTTCGTCGTCTTCAACCAGGTTCACCTGCGGGGTCTGCAGAGTTTGTTGTCCCGATTCTAGTCATAGTTTCTTGTCTTTCTCTTATGTCTTTGTTGACATCCTCTAGGAATTTCTTCATGAGTTCTTTTAATTCTTGAAGGGTCACGTGAGTGTTTTCTGGAGTTTCAGTAGACCCATATCTTTTCTGGTCCCTTCTGCGGCGATCGGGTGACTGCTTGTCCCATCGTTGCTGAGGGAGTTGTTTGCCTTGGCTGTACTCTCTGTTGGAGTTCCCAGACGAGCGTTGTTGCTGGTCTTCTTGTTTGTGTTGCCATCGACTGTTCTGTCGCCATTTGTTTCCCGATGGGAATGTGGCTCGAGAGGTGTGCTTTTCCATTCCAGCTCCCTCTAATTGAAGCGGTTGCTCCTGTTGTACAGTCAGGACTTCCTGTTCTTCTCCGGTTGTCTTCCTAGCTGTCACTTTGGCATTTGTGAAAGCCTTGATGACCAATTCACGTAGGTCAGCAATTGTCATGTTGACCGAATAGTTCAATAGTTGTTCAATCTCCTCTTCCAGTTGTCTTATTTGTTCCTCTCTTTTGGCCAGCTTCTCTTCCACTTGTAGTAGTTCAGACTGTTTGTGGTGAAGTTCTTCTTTGACTTTCTTCATAGCCTCTTTCCAATTCTGATTGTCTTCTGTCAGTTGGATGAGCTGAGCAGGGAGGTTTCCCCCATGTCACATGTCTCCTTGGACTGCTTGTTCAGAAACTTCAGTTCATGAGAGAAGATTAAGGAAATCCATGAGCGGACTACCACCAAATCGTTATTGGTGGGAATTTTGGAAAGAGCATCCTTGACAAGCTTTTGGTTGGTTCCTTCAACTTGTTGGGCGCTGAGTCGGTTCACCTCTTTGGTGAGTTCCTAAATGGAATATTCAAGCTGGGTGTATTTAGCCATATTTGATGGGAGTGTTAGTTTTGGGGTTGTACAGTCTAAGTAAGGGCTGTCGTGTAGGGGCAATCGTTCTAGATTCACTGACTGTGGAGACACCAAGGGCAGTCTAGCACACTTTTAAATCAAAATAAAACCAAATTTAAGATCAACTTAAAACTAACAATCAATTCAAAGTTCAAATTAAAACCAATCACGTTTAACGTTTATAATTACTAATCCAAATCAGTATGTACTGTTAAAACAACAATCAAATTTATAATTAATTATCAGAATCAATATCCAAATTCAAATCAAACTAAAATCAAAGATGTAATTAATAATCAGAATCAATATCCAAATTCAAATCAAACCAAAATCGATTTGATCCAATCAAATTTAAAACCAGGTGGGGACCTAGGCGTGCTGACCCCAGGCATCGTAGACTGGTCCTAGGGACGTGGAATGTAACCTCTCTGGTGGGAAAGGAACCAGAGCTAGTGTGGGAGGTGGACCAGTACCAACTAGACATAGTTGGGCTCGCCTTGACGCATAGCTCTGGTTCTGGAACCCAAGTCCTGGAGAGGGGCTGGACTCTTTTCTTTTCCGGAGTCGCCCAGGGTGAGAGGCGCTGGGCAGGTGTGGGGATTCTTACGAGTCCCCGGCTGGGCGCCGCTGTATTGGAGTTTTCCCCGGTGAACGAGAGGGTCGCCTCTTTGCGACTGCGAGTCGCTGGGGGGAAGGCTCTGACTGTTGTTTGTGCTTATGCACCAAATGACAGTTCAGAGTATCCGGCCTTCTTGGAGTCGCTGGGTGGGGTCCTGGAAAGGGTACCATCTAGTGATTCTATAGTTCTGCTGGGGGACTTCAACGCCCATGTGGGTGACGATGGAGAAACCTGGAGAGGGGTGATTGTGAGGAATGGCCTGCCCGATCTGAACCAGAGTGGTGCTTTGTTGTTTCACTTCTGTACTAGGCATGGATTGTCCATAATGAACACCATGTTCGAGCATAGGGAGGTTCATAAGTGTACCTGGTACCAGAGCACCCTAGGCCGCAGATCGATGATTGACTTTGTGGTCGTATCATCAGACCTGCGGCCATATGTCTTGGACACTTGGGTAAAGAGAGGAGCTGAGCTGTCAACTGATCACCACCTGGTGGTGAGTTGGATCAGATGGCGGAGGAGGCTGCCGGACAAACCCGGTAAACCCAAACGTGTAGTGAGGTTTGAGGACCCTGAGGGTTGAGGACCCTCAACTCCCACCTCCGGAAGAACTTCTCCAGCATCCTGGCCCATTGATTCCGAGTGGACTATGTTCAAAGCCTCCATTATGGAAGCGGCTGCTAGGAGTTGTGGTCAGAAGGTTGTCGGTGCCTGTTGTGGCGGCAACCAAAGAACCCACTGGTGGACACCAGCGGTGAAGGAAGCCGCCAGACTGACAAAGAAGGCCTTTCGGGTCGGGGACAGTACCATTGGAATAGCTGACCGGGGAGGTGGTTCCCATTTTTAAAAAGGGGGACCGGAGGGTGTGCTCCAATTATCGGGGTATTACACTTCTCAGCCTTCCTGGGAAAGCTTATGCCAAGGTGTTGGAAAGAAGACTCCAACCGATTGTCGAACCTCGGATCCAGGAGGAGGAATGTGGATTCCGTCCTGGTCATGGAAAAGTGGACCAACTCTTTACCCTTGCGGGGCTGTTTGGGGGGGGCATGGGAGTTTGCCCATCCAGTCTACATGTGTTTTGTGGACTTGGAGAAGGCCTATGACCGTGTCCCCCGGGGCGTCCTGTGGGGGGTACTGCAGGAGTATGGGGCACCGGGGCCGTTGCTACGAGCCATTCGGTCCCTATATAATCGGAGTGAGAGTTGTGTCCGTATACTCGGCACAAAGTCAAATACGTTTTCAGTGGGTGTTGGACTCCCGCCAGGGCTGCCCCTTCTCACTGGTTCTGTTTGTGATTTTCATGGATAGAATCTCAAGGCGTAGCCGGGGCAGAGGAGTGTGTCCAGTTTGGGGACCTCAGAATTGCTTCTCTGCTCTTTGCAGATGATGTGGTTCTGTTGGCTTCTTCAGACTGTGACCTTCAGCATGCACTGGAGCGGTTTGCAAGCTGAGTGTGAAGCGGTCGGGATCAGAGTCAGCACCTCCAAGTCTGAGGCCATGGTTCTCTGCTGGAAAACGGTGGAGTGCTCTCTCCGGGTTGGGATTGAGTTGCTGCCCCGAGTGAGGGAGTATCTCGGGTTCTTGTTCACGAGTGAGGAAAAATGGAGCGTGAGATTGATAGGCGGATTGGTCATCAGCAGTAATGCGGGAGTTGTACCGGGCCGTTGTGGTGAAGAAGGAGCTGAGCCGAAAGGCGAAACTCGCGATTTACCAGTTGGTCTACGTTCCAACCTTCACCTATGGTCATGAGCTTTGGGTAGTGACCGAAAGTATAAGATCGCAAGTACAAGCGACTGAAATGTGTTTCCTCTATAGGGTGGCTGGGCTCAGCCTTAGGGATTAGGGTAAAGAGCTCGGTCATCCGGAGGGAGCTCGGAGTAGAGCCGCTGCTCCTTCGCGTCGAAAGAAGCCAGATGAGGTGGTACGGGGATCTGATTAGGATGCCTCCTGGGCGTCTCCCGTTGGAGGTTTTCCGGGCACGCCCTATTGGTAGGAGACCCCGGGGTAGACCCAGAACACGCTGGCGAGATTATATATCTCGTCTGGCCTGGGAACGCCTCTGGATCCTCCAGGAGGATCTGGAAAGCATTGCTGGGGATAGGGACGCCCTGCTGAGCCTGCTGCCACCGCGACCCGGCCCTGGATAAGCGGCGGAAAATGGATGGATGGATGGAAATTTAAAACCAAATCCAATTGATTATAATGAATGATCAAAACAATCTTTAAACTTTAACCCACAAAACAAAATGTAATTTACGTTTCTCATGCACTCCTTGTCTTGCATGGAGATAATCTACCCTTGTTTCTTAGGGCGTTAAAAATAGTCTAGATACTATTATAAAGATAACATTAATAAACTAAAACGGGTTAGTAGAGTTACTAGGGTTAGTCTCTAAACATACACAGTATAACAGTTAAAATATTCACAAATTATGGTAAACACAACACAGCCTATAGCATCATGAACGCTCAATGTTCGAAAAGTAGGCTTTTACGTTACTGTGAGAAGATAGGCGGAGCTGTGGCAATGAATAAATTGCCACATTGAACGTGGTTTGAATAAAGGTTTCTTTGCTCTGAAGTGGTGAAGTTAAATTCGAAAGCGTGGCAAGGGTTTTCCGGCCTATAGTGAGGTCAAAGGCCTAATTCCTTTGTTCTGAAGGCAGACCGTGTGGTTCAAGGAAAGAGGAGGTGCGATTATTCAATTCGTTGTAAGGTTGAGTTTCGGATGTTTAAAAGCATAGCTTCCTGTTTGAGAAAACTGTTTATAGGATGTTTAGAAAGGGGTGTCCCGGGAAGGTGTCATTTCATTGGCTGCATGCCAATGAGCAGATGTGTAAATTCTTTCACTGATAAGATCAGGATTGCCACTTTACCTCACATTGTTTTGTTTCTATTTACGCATATGTATTTGGAATATGTTCTATATAACGTCTGCAAAGCTTACAATATGTCATTGTGAACAACACAATACCTAACACGACTATTCTAGAGATGCGTTCACTTAGAAAAACAATACACAATATATAATCATTAGAAATAAACAATTGACATTAAATTTCTTCTCGTCAATGTCCAATATTTTCATTGAATGTTCTTTAGGCAACAATTTCTTGATCCCAATTTAATAATCCTTAGAGTTGCAGCTGTGGGCTGTTTTGTCCAAATCCAACTTACTTTGTGTGAGAGAAACATGCTGGCCCCCCTGGAGTGTTCACCAGGGCCATTTGGGCCTGTTCCTCTTTATCTTAACCAAAGAGGTGGGAAGATTTGGTGATTGGTTTCACTACATATATATTTGTATTTTTGGCATGCAGAGCAATCAACTAGTATTTATGTATTTACTAACAACTATTAGTCAACAACAACAACTATTAGTAATGTTTCCCAAGTGCTCATGTCCTTCCTTTTTTCCTGTCTCCACTTGTTCCAGCACTAACTCAAACTGAACTCTGGCAAGACCATACTTCGTGGTGAATCTTCTCTTGTCTTTATTATAATATTCTTTTTGTGTGTCTCTTCCCCATAAGGACCATCATCAGAAAATCTCTTGCAGCAGCTCTGCTCCTCCTCGCTCTAAGAACTCCCATCCTCTCCCTGCCTCTAACACAGATTTGTATGACACAGACCAAAAACTCGCGTCTCTCCTCGCCCCTATTTTTCCTATTCACCAAAATGAAAACGATGGACTAAACCAGAAAGCTTGTGGTGTTAAATACCAGATTACTCAGTACTCAGACTCACACAAAAATGGCTACAAGAAAGTTAATGACAAGGTCATTGAGAATGGCCAAGGAAAGGTACCTAAGCCGATCACACGCTCTGAGAACTGTCTTACTGGGCCTGCAATGTCCTTCAAAAAGGTAAATAGTCCATAGCCCAAACCGTAGTCATAACCCCAACTCTTTCCGAAAATCTTTCAGAACATATTGATTTCCACACTTTACTTCCTTCTTGCTTTGTTTTTTATGTCTCTTTGTATATATGTCTATCCTCTCTTTTCTCTGGGACTCCAGCGGACGGTTGGGAATGTGTCCCCTATGATCATTGATAAGGCACAGACCCTCGCCATCTTGTATGAGACTGACCACAGACCCAGTGCCTCAATGGTAAGCTGTGGCTGTATGAAGGGGTTTCACACACACGTAGTTTGATACATTAAGACTTTTAAGAACCGGAAAACTGTGCTTTTTGGATTGTAAGTGTCATCTCATCTTGTGTGAAAACAAAGTTTGACAGGTGATTCTAAATAATCAGGAATTGCTCTCACAAACAAAACATTGCCATATGTCAGTGTCAGGTTCATGCAAAGGGTTAAAAAAAAAACATTCTTACCTGCTTGCCCCCCCCCCCCCCATGTCCTACAAGTCACCCAGTGGGATATATCTTATATATCTTACTGTATGTCTTATTTTTTTCATAGTTACTAAATAAATGCATTTTTCTCTTGCGTCCTTCTCTGTTTTAGTCCCTGCACATTTCGATGCGTGTGTATAGTCCTGGTAAATTACAGGCTTTCAAGAACTTCTGTTTGTGGAAGCACTGATAGTGAAGACTGGTTAATGGTAGCTGATTTGGCATTGATGGCATTTAGATTGTAACCAGTAGAGTCCAAAGTGAGCTGTACTAGATTGCTGGCATGGAAAGTCCTCCACTATTTGGTGTATTGGAAGTATTAAACAGGATGGGTGCAGATGGGCAATGCAAGGGATGCAACGCTTATAAATACAAATTTAATATAAATATGTGAGATCAGGTCAATCTAAAAAAGTAAGCTTTTGAGTTCTTTTGAATCTCTATCCTGAGCAGATATACCAATTCATGTGCTTGAGTAGCCATGAGCATTTTCTCTTTTCTGTTTACAGACAGTGATGCATAAAGGCTTTTTAACAGATATTGGCGGCAGTGATACCTGCTTCTTCTGCACTAAGCGCGTCTATGTAATGGAGCGTCTCATCAGTGAAGGCTACTGTTTCCACCGAGAGTGTTTCCGCTGCGATGTTTGCAGTTGTACACTACACCTGGGAAAGCACTGCTTCGATCCCCAACATGGTACAGTGACATATTTTTTTTGGGTATTATTAAGCATGGTCTAAATACATCTCTGCGTATGCTCTTTTTCTGCGTGCAGCATTATATTTGTAATTTACATTATGTAATTTATATTTGGTACATTATTTAATTAATATGTGACTGCAACGAGTACTGTCATTATGTATTACAGGCAAATTCTACTGTAAAATGCACTTTACTCTGCCCATACCACATATCCAGGACAAATTCAAGAGTTCCGTAAGCTACTTAAAATTTTCTGGTTGACTTGCACTCATATACGTACAGGTTTTATCCACATTGGCAAGAATGTCACCACTGCATGGGTTGATTTTATAAACTTTTGCTCCCTTTGTCTGTTTTCCTCCCACTTTAGGACAACTTAAGACATGTGACATCATCAAAGCTTTGAGAGCCAAAGCCCCAGGTATTACTTCTTTGCTTAATGCAAAGGCTGAGCTGGCCACTGCATGCTGGCCGGGCTGTATGTGTATGGGCCATAGCGCTTGGTGAGCAGTGTTTGTGAGCTCCTCAGCTTAGGCCTACCACTGCTTTGCATGTTGCAAATTGCTTTGAAGAAAGTAGTGTAAAGGACGTAAATGTACTTGTACCTTTAGTAATATTATTTTGCAAAGCAAGCCCTCCACCAAGTTGTTATATTATTCCATGTAGTACTGAGATGATATAAAAATCTATTTATCAATACTTCAATTAAACTTCTCAAATTATTCCTACTTTAGTTACAGTTGTCAGTTTTACAGTAATGAAACTGGATTACATTGAAGCTATTCTCTTCACTAGCTGGTTTCCGTTATAAATACATATCTGGCAGTAAAATTCTCTCCTTATACTGAGAGTATGCCAGTGATTTGTGTGTAATTTCGGTCAAACATTCAAGGTTTTTGGAAATATTTACTGTGTATAAGAAAGGCCTGCTCGGATATGATAATCTGAAGAATTTTGATGGACGTTCAGAGGTTAAAATTACTCTGGTAATTTTTTTTGGAACCATGAACAGGTCATAATCATCCGTCTTTATTATTCTCTTTTTAGAAGACAGTAGTGTGTGTGCATGTCTGTGATGGTCTTGTCTGTCTCTTTGCAGAGGAAGGCATCCACTCTGCACACCATCGCGAATCCCTCAAGTCACTTCTTAGGTCTTAGGAGGAACACTCCTGCACCTTTCCTTCTACTCTGCTAACTTTTCATCAAATCCTGCGTTTTGTCTTTAACCTGAATTATTTTTCTTAAATAAAAAAAATAAATAAAAAAGCTTAATACATGGTTTCGTAAAATGAATATAAAAATAATTGATTTTGATTTAATGAATTACCTACTTGTTTATTAGTAGAAGTAACTAGTACTTATTAATTTGTTAGAAATGTACAGAAATTAAGCTCAAAGCATGATAAAGAGTGTCTACTCCACCTAACTGGTATCAAATAAGAATGGCAGGAAATTGAGAACCTATTTGGAACAAGTAAGATTGATAAACTGTATTATGACTGGCTTGAATATGAATGATGGTTCAACGATGATACTTGATAGTTTGATCAACTATGTTGACTTGTATGTGGATAATAAAATTATTACCGAGTGCTGAGCATGGCTAGCTTGAGTACTTAAACTGATGTTTAAGGCAGATGTTAAATCCTTTGATCAGTTCGCACAAAAAGCAGTGTGGAACTTTAGAACAAACATGGATCACTGTTCAGCTGACGTAAAAAAGGGATTTCTTTTTTTACCATAACAGTTTTCCTAAAATTATATTTTCTATTTAATTGCCTTGCTTACGGTATCACAAATGAATTGCAATAGTTTAACCCCTGTATCGTGATAAGTATCATATTGCCAGATTCTTGCCAATACACAGGCCTAAAAGATAAGTATCCATTGCTCACATATGTCCAATTTCTTTTTCTATTACTTTGCAAAATTTTATCGGAGGATTACCCCCCCCCCCCCCCCCCCCCATCTCACAGTATCTACTGAATTCTTGTTTCTACTAAATCTTGATCTTGATCTCTTACTGCAAACCATATAATTATTGCACTTCCATCTATTTTGCTAGCTTTTACACCGCATTCACGATACAGTTGTTCAGAGCTGCCAAACAATTTGAAAAATCTAATTGTGTCAAATCAATGCCACGTCGTCTTTCGCTAGGCTCCAAACATCCGCAGAGAGTTACATCTCGAAACCACCCAGTTTGTAAATCAGGTAAGACCAATCCTTTACCATGGTGAGAAGTGCCAGGTGTTGTTCCTGCAAACAAATTCAATTAATCACAAGTAAATGCAGAACAATTCACACATGTGTTCCCCGATTTATACATATGAACGACTTAGTTCAGAAATAAATGTATAAGGATTAACAAATAGGTTTTCATGACTTTTCATAATGCACAGGATAGGATGTTATAATATCCATTATGCCATATTCCAAGATGAGCACTTCAAAAGGCAATATTTTAGAATGGACTTGGGTTGAGAGCAGATATGTCGTTGGGGTTTTCAAGTGGGTACTCCGGTTTCCTCCCACAGTCCAAAAACATGCAGCTTAATTGGTAACTCTAAATTGCCCGAGAGTGTGAATGTGAGTGTGAGTTGTTGTTTGTCCCTATGTATCGGCCCTGTGATAGACTGGCGACCTGTCCAGGGTGTATCCCGACTTTCACCCTGTGTCGGCTGGGATAGGCTCCAGCCCCCCCGCGAACCTGTCAAGGATAAGCGGTATATCTAATGGATTGATGGTTTTCAAGTGGGCACCCTCCATCCCAGATGTTTCGTTAATTTGAGCCCACGACGCCTCCAGAAGGCTTAACAGTGAACAATGACGTCTCAGAGCCACCTATATCCGCTCTCGGCACAGCCAGATATTTAAAAAAAACAAAAAAAATGTTATTTATTAAACAGAGATATCCCTATACCTATCCCTAAATTCCTTTTCCTGCAGGCTTTCAATGCCAACTCTGCAGAGATACTTACCACCTGAAAAGAAGATAATCTTTCCCTACTCTGTTACTGCAGGCTTGATAAATGACGCTCTGCAGGAAAGACTTACCTTTTATACCTTTGTCCTGAGATTAATCCTTTCTTGGTTTTTCAGCATGATGTTCTTTAACTTGTGTGCCCATATAGAATCCTTCCTTTTCAGCCACAGCCACTGGGCTACTTCTTTCTGCTATATCTGATATAGCGTTTATGGTCTGACACATATCTTTGCCGCAGATCCCCAACTCCTTAAGTAGTTTGGTTGTTGATATTGCCACAAATCCATGGAATCCAACTTCCACAGGGCACACCTTTGTTCTCCAACCTCGCTGTTCTGCCTCAGCTGTCAATTTGGTATAGCGGAGCTTATTTCTTTCGTAAGCCTCGTCTATTGCTTCTTCCCACGGAACTGTTAGCTCTATAAAATAAACAATTTGTTGTGTGTTGGACCAGAGTAATAAGTCTGGTCTTAAGTTGGTTGTTTCATTCTCCGATGGAACTCTCAGTTGTTGGCCGACATCAGCAAGCATTTTTCAATCACATGCTCTCCTCTGCCCTGAGCTTTGTTTTGCTCTACAACTCTTATTTCCCGGAACTGGGACAAAGCGAATGTGGTGCATGTCGCCCTCTGGCAATTGGCAGGGCATTAACTGTTGAGCACCTATGCTCTATTGCTTCTGCCAAGCACTTTAGTACTTCATTGTGGCGCCAGGTGTATCTTCCTAAGGCTCGTCCTGCACCCAGCCGTTATGTGTTGGAGATTAGCCGTCCCGCCACAGAGGGGGCAAGTTGGATCCTCACCTACCCATTGGCTGAGATTTGTCGGTGTTGGTAGTATGTCGTAGGTTGCCCTAATAATGAAGCTAATCCTTGAGGAATCCATTCCCCACAAGTCCTTCCAGGTAATTTTCCTCTGCTCTACTCTTTCCCAGTTCACCCATCGCCCTTGTTTGGCTTGTGAGACAGTTTTAGCGCTCCTTACTGCTTCCTGATTTGCGTTGTTCCAAAGGGGTTGCTTGAAGTACTCTTTTGGATTCCATTTCCGTCCTGTTGCAAATGTGGGTGCCGCTTTTCTTACTATACTATCTCGGGATTCCGCAAGTGTCATTCTAATCTTTAGTGCACTTAAATTCCTCTGTAAGCCCGGTAAGCGGCAGTTCCAGAGCTCCTTTCCCGTAAAGAGAAAGGTCTTCTACTAAGACACCGTTACACCCCTAGCCATTTCTTAGCATAAAAGCTGACTTTTCTTTCTGGCTTTTCTACTTTAGTGATGGGTACATCATACACTGTCAATGGCCATATGAGCGGGGGTAGAAGTCCAATCTGTAGGTACCATAGTTTTCCTGGCAACCCTGACCTCTTCTAGGCCTCTGTTCAGTTCTATCCTTAATTCCTCCACCTGCTCCGAGTCTTTAAGGGTGGCATTGTACCATTTTCCGAGGCTTTTGACAGGCCTTTCGATCACGGTTGGAGTTGGATCCTCATCTATGAAGAAAATTTTGTTGCACAATTTTCCCTTAACTGACATGCTTCTGGATTTGCTTGGTTTTACTTTCATTCTAGCCCATTTAATCTGAATTTTATGTGATGGATCTGCACAAAATAGTCTAAGTTGGTGAAGTGAAATGAGAAAAAAATATATAGAAAAAATTATTTTTAAAAAGAAAAATCTGGAAATTGGCATGTGCATATGTATTCACCCCCTTTGCTATGAAGCCCCTCCAAAGTTCTGGTGCAACCAATTACCTTCAGAAGTAACATAATTAGTGAAATGAAGTCCACCTGTGTGTAATCTAAGTGTCACATGATCTGTCAGTATAAACACACCTTTTCTGAAAGGTCCCACAGGCTGCAACACCACTAAGCAAGAGGCATCACACCATGAAGACCAAGGAGCTCTCCAAACAAGTCAGGACAAAGTTGTTGAGAAGTACTAGTCAGGGTTGGGTTATAAAAAAATATCCAAATCTTTGATGATGATGATCATCATCTTCAAATGGAAAGAACATGGTACCACAACAAACCTGCCAAGAGAGGGCCGCACACCAAAACTCACAGACCGGGCAAGGAGGGCATTAATCAGAGAGGCAGCACAGAGACCAAAGGTAACCCTAAAGGAGCTGCAGAGTTCCACAGCAGAGACTGGTGTATCTGTGCATGGGACCACAATAGGCCGTACACTCCATAGAGCTGAGCTTTATGGAAGAGTGGCCAGAAAAAAGCCATTACTTAGTGTTAAAAATAAGATGGCACGTTTTGAGTTTGCCAAAAGGCGACTCTCCAAATGTATGGAGGAAGGTGCTCTGGTCAGATGAGACTAAAATTGAACTTTTCGGCCACCAAGGAAAACGCTATGTAAGGCGCAAACCCAACACATCCCATCACCCCAAGAACACCATCCCCACAGTGAAACATGGTGGTGGCAGCATCATGCAGTGAGGATGTTTTTCAGCAGCAGGGACTGGGAAACTGATTCGAGTCGAGGGAAAGATGGATGGTGCTAAATACAGGGATATTCTTGAGCAAAACCTGTTTCAGTCTGCCTGTGATTTGACTGGGACGGAGCTTTAGCATACTGCTAAATGCAGCTGTAATTGCCGTAAAAGGTGGCTCTACAAAGTACTGACTGCGCATGCAAATATGATGCAATAAAACATTAATCCCAGTAGCAACAGAAAATTTTTAACTTAAAGATACGAGGAACTTCGTTTGATACGAGGAACATTTTTGTTGTCATTGTAGGTTGGGTTGTGAAATTATAATCAACAATTATGACAGGCTAAAGGGCCTCACAGCCTCCAATACAAGAATGGTCTGTGTGTGTGTGTGTGTGTTGACATTGCACTGTATAAAGGGATAGACCCTTTATTTTGAAGAGTACAACGCAATTGATAGAGCAACTAGCCAAACAGAAGTAATGTGTCGCCAAAGGCTCACCCATAAATGAAAACGAAACTTTGAGTGGTAAATTTGATTTGTCAGTAATAACGGAAAACAAGAAATTGAGCTGATTGTGTTTTGTTTTTTGCTAGACATTTGATAAACAAAAAAATGTCTGGTTTCTGGTTGTGGAGCACCTGTGGGTCGCTTGATAACTGGCAAAACACACTCGATGTTATTTTGTAGACTGTTTAGAGATTCATCCTACCTGATACGATCAAGTAAAAAGAACCTCCTAGCTAATCCATCCATACTACTTTCCAACCATGCTGATGTGTGATTTTGAAGTAAGCAAGTTTAATCCTAATCAATGGAAGCAAGTTTCCTTCCCTCTGTTTAAATGGTTACGCTCAGTGAAGGCTATATCCATGAAAGTAGCTCTAACTTTCCAACTTATCTGGGAAAATCATTCTTAAAATGTATACTTCAACTGCTGACAGTTACACTATGCCTGTACATATAGGTAATGTATTTTTCAGTAAAATCAATTAACAGATACAAAATTACTTTAACAATATGGATGAATTATGTTGAATTGTGTTATTTTGCGGATAATGGGACCAAACCAGGGTGTACCATGGAAAAGAGTTTTACTTAACATGCAGGAGAAATTGGCAAGTTTACAGGAATAACAGAAAGGCAGCCATACATGCAAACACAGTTAACTCATGTGAGTTGGTAATTGTCTCTTTCCCTTGATCACTGAACTGATAATCACTGATAATGCTGTTGTCTCTGTCATAACACTATGTTACAAATCTTTTCTGGAAGACGGCTAGCTATTTACTCTGACACAGTCAAAGAGATACAGTGTTTTTCAACCTATCAGGTGCAGATTAGTAATTGTGATCTGTTACTTAAATCAAGGTGTAACATTTGAAATTTTTGTTAACTCTTTGGAAATTACAGAATCATATAGTAGAAAGGATCTGGACAGAGGTTAACAACCGAGTAAACTACCCACTGAAAGGGGCTCTCAACCTTGTTGATTAGAAGGAACTTGACTTGAAGACAAGATAGGTAGCTCAAATTGAACTTGAACGGATGGTGCAGTCCTGGAATGCACATTCGGATCCAAGGTTTGCATACCAGTTTTAAATTAATTTCCATTAAACCCCCTTAAGATATACACCTCGTGTGAATTGTATTTTTTTTGTGTGCCTATAGCCTATATTCAGTTTAACAGAGGGTAGATGGAACTGTGTGCGACATATAGTTGGCTCTAGATTTCAGTTCTTGTCAGAGTTCACAAGGCTCACAATCATCATGCTGTTGTCTTGATATTATATTATACAAAATATTATATAGGATCACGTGTTGTGCTATCATGCCTCATATTATAAGCTGCTGAACTGGTGTCCTATTGGACTCGAGCGTCAGTGTTTGGCCACAGTGGCGCACCAGGCAGCAGCTGAACAAGAATTTTCACTGCACTAGTCAGACTTTTCTGAACATTTTGACGGTGCGGTAAATATATCTTTCTAAAAAGATATATTTAGAAAAAGGTTTTAGGTTTCTTTCGAGATGGTCAAGCAGTTCTATCTCAAGGGGATAAGTTAGCTGGAAGAGGACCTAGTACTCCTCGCCTTCCTCATCCTCCTCGAAGGAGTCAATCCCAAGGCGTTGAACCAAGGCGTTTTCAAAATGGAATTAATGACCTAATAGACATTTCAGGGAAAACGTGTAAAACATGTGCCTCAAATGCAGGGAGTAACAGCAAGTTGGACTGTGCAGTGCTGGCTTTTTTAAGGTCCTTACCCTGAAGAGGACATAGATTCATTGTAGTTTGTTCAATTTCACTTTTCATTCCAATTAAAATACTGTTTGAATACGCGTGTCAATTGTATATGTAAATATATATTTACACACAGGAACACATTCAATTTTATTTTGACACACATTGCTACATCTTACATTTGCTGGACTTCAAAATCAAATCAGGTCTTCAAAAAGGAGTTATTTTTTAGACCGTATCAGGTAGAATGCATCGCTAAACAGTCTACAGAATAACATCAAGTGTGTTTTGCCAGTAATCATGTGGCCCCCAGGTGCTCCACAGCTGATGAAGGCTACAAACGAGAGCTTTATACGAACAATGGTAGCTGCATCGGATGAGATGTCCCAAACAAATTTTCTGCACAATAGTAGACACTTCACTGCATACTCACTTTATCTGTTTTGGGTTTTGTCTAGTTGTCAACCCATTTCAAATATATTTTTTAGACACTGAGTGTACAACCTTATTGATGAGGAGGTTCATACAATGTGATGCCTGCTTGTAATGTTTTGTAACTACTGTAACTAATGCTTATGCTGTTGGTTCAACGCCATTGATC
The DNA here is from genome assembly GCA_026901105.3 of Galaxias olidus. Classification (NCBI taxonomy): domain Eukaryota; kingdom Metazoa; phylum Chordata; class Actinopteri; order Galaxiiformes; family Galaxiidae; genus Galaxias; species Galaxias olidus. Next base: position 95,867 of record JAPMUY010007529.1, on the reverse strand, counting down.
GGTCTAATTATTGAGAACAGAACAGTTAATTACTTTAATTTAGGCCTACGTCATGAAAAAAACGTACTAAAGTGCTGCGATTTTCAAAATAGACATGATGTGTTATGGTCCCTCAACTGCGCATGGAAATACAATACAATAAAACGGTGTTGCATTAATCCCTGCAACAACAGAATATTTTAAAATGAAGTTCTGTTGATATGAGAAACCTTTTTGTTGTCATTGCATGGTTGTACAACAATATTGTGTGTGGATGGCACCCACGGTATGAGCATAATTAATAAATAAATAAATAAATAAATAAATACATGCATACATACATACAGTTAGGCCCAAAAATATTTGGACAGTGACACAAGTTTTGTTATTTTAGCTGTTTACGAAAACATATTCAGGATACAATTATATAATCAATATGGGCGTAAAGTGCAGACTCTCAGCTGTAATTTGAGAGTATTCACATCCAAATTGGAGCAAGGGTTTAGGAATTACAGCTCTTTAATACGTAGCCGCCTCTTTTTTTCAAGGGACCAAAAGTAATTGGACAATTGACTCAGAAGGCTGCAAAAAAAATAACAACGCTGCATGGGCTCTTCCCTCATTAACCTGTCATCAATTAAGCAGTTAAAAGGTCTGGAGTTGATTCCAGGTGTGGCGTTTGCATTTGGAAGCTGTTGCTGTGAACACACAACATGCGGTCAAAGGAGCTCTCAATGGAGGTGAAACAGACCATCCTGAGGCTGAAAAAAAAAGAAGAAATCCATCAGAGAGATAGCAGAAATGTTAGGAGTGGCCAAATCAACAGTTTGGTACATTCTGAGAAAAAAAGAGTGCACTGGTGATCTTGGGAACTCAAAAAGGCCTGGACGTCCACGGAAGACAACAGTGGTGGATGATCGCAGAATCCTTTCCATGGTGAAGAAAAACCCCTTCACAACATCCACTCAAGTGAAGAACACTCTCCAGGAAGTAGGTGTATCAGTATCTAAGTCTACCATAAAGAGAAGACGTCATGAGAGTAAATACAAAGGATTCACCACAAGGTGCAAACCATTAATCAGCCTCAAAAATAGAAAGGCCAGAATTGACTTTGCCAAAAACACCTGAAGAAGCCAACCCAGTTCTGGAACAGCATTCTTTGGACAGATGAGACTAAGATCAACCTGTACCAGAATGATGGGAAGAAGAAAGTTTGGAGGAGAATTGGAACAGCTCATGATCCAAAGCACACCACATCTTCTGTAAAACATGGTGGAGGCAGTGTGATGGCATGGGCATGCATGGCTTCCAATGGCACTGGGTCACTTGTGTTTATTGATGATGTGACAAAAGACAGAAGCAGCCGGATGAATTCTGAAGTGTATAGGGATATACTTTCTGCTCAGATTCAGCCAAATGCAGCAAAGTTGATTGGACGGCGCTTCACAGTACAGATGGACAATGACCCAAAACATACTGCAAAAGCAACCCAGGAGTTTTTTAAAGCAAAGAAGTGGAATATTCTGCAATGGCCGAGTCAATCACCAGATCTCAACCCAATCAAGCATGCATTTCACTTGCTCAAGACAAAACTTAAGGCAGAAAGACCCACAAACAAGCAACAACTGAAGACCGCTGCAGTAAAGGCCTGGCAAAGCATCACAAAGGAGGAAACCCAGCGTTTGGTGATATCCATGGGTTCCAGACTTCAGGCAGTCATTGCCTGCAAAGGATTCTCAACAAAATATTGAAAAGTAACATTTTACTTGGGGTTATGTTTATTTGTCCAATTACCTTTGAGCCCCTGAAATGAGGAGCGTTTGTATAAAAATAGCTACAATTCCTACATGTTTAATCATATATTTTTGTTCAACCCCTTGAATTAAACCTTAAAGTCTGCACTTCAATTCCGTTGTGGTTGTTTCATTTCAAATCCAATGTGGTGGCATGCAGAGCCCAAATCATGAAGATTGTGTCACTGTCCAAATATTTTTGGGCCTAACTGTATATATATATATATGTGTGTGTATACACACATACATTAAAACCCAAAATTATTCATACCCAGGCCAAATTTGAGTTATAGTGAATTTGTATTTGACAAATTGGTTTCTTCTGGCTGGAAATGACATAAGAAGGTGACAAAAGACAGTAGAAAGTTTTATTAGAAATAAGAATGAAAAAACATTACCTTTTTGTATGTTTTTTTTAACATTTTGACAACACATGCAATGTCCAAAATTCCTCATACTTTCTCAGTAATAAATGGCAAAGCCTTTATTTGCCCTCACAGCAGTCAAACGGTTATTACGTGATTGCGTCGTATGGCGCAATCATATACTGTTATCGTTAAGTCTTATTATTATGTGATACATCGGTGATGACGCACACATATAGTTATCGGGAAGTAATTTGCCTATTATTAGGCCAATTTTTGGCGCACTAATTACGCCCGCAGTTTTGACCCTATCGATTCTATTCCTGTGCCAACAGGTCTTGGGTTATGGTGTGCAATGCACTTGAAAGTAGCTGAGTGATCGGTTCACGTGTTGTATTTTTACTTATTATTTTTAATAGTTTTTTGCCCCTATGTTATATTTATTTATCATAATTTTTTATTGTAAGCTGCGCACATCATCATACCAGTACTGGCAACGGGACTTCACTTCACTTACCACAAAAGTGGTAAGTGTTGTAGTTATTAATAACAGCAGGAGTGAAAAATGGCTTAACTCTCAACGGGATTGGATTTACTACGAGTACGCTGTTTAAGAGTAGTAATTGTAAGTGGCCTACTCTCAAATAAAATGTGTTCGTTGTGTAACAGGGCTAAGGGTCTAATGTGAATGAAATGTAAAGGCTGCACGGGGGTTTGATAACAAACTAAATTAGAGACCTATCACACAATAATTTCAAAACTCGCCTCTGCGTGGTGCTCGACGCTGAACTTTGTTCGAAATGCTTTATTTGGGTAGAAAACGGGCACCGATTTTGCCGCGCACCAAGTCTTGAAGTCTTCTTGCCTACTTGTTCCCATACTTTTTCACGGTCAAACTTTGATTCATTTTGAAGTAAACCCCTGTACCTACATGACCTTAAGTGGAATAAGCAATCAGTCAACAATTAGTTATTTAAAATACGTGCTATACACTTTACTTGTGTTGGTATTAACTTAAATTTAATCCGTCGGTCGAGGCCTTTCATCTCTGAGAAGTCCAAGGCCTTTGAAAGATTCACCTGAAAAAAACAAAAACGATCCTAGGCAGAGGAAGAACTGCTCACTCAAAGTTTTCCATGCCTTCGCTTCTTCAGGACAGCTCAAACAAACGCCATTCTCCACTATACTAGTATTTGAGTCGCTCCTAACTTAAATTAAATCCGTCGGTCGGAGCCTTTCAACTCTGACTAGTCCAAAGCCTTTGAAAGATTCTCAGAAAAAATTATAAAAATCGATCCAAGGCAGAGAAATAACTGCTCACTCAAAGTTTTCCGTGTCTTCACTTCTCCAGGACAGCAGTAAAACACGTCATTTTCCACTATAGCTTGCTAGATAGTTTGTTTTGATTTAGAAATCAGTCGCGTGGATTGAAATCCATAAAGCTAGACCTATTTTCATTGTTTTATGTAAGCTTATGGTAATGTCAGTCAGTTTGGCTGCTATATAGGCCTATAACACATTGAATTTTAACTTTAGCTATGCTGATTGATTGTGAATGTAAGTGATGCTCATCGGTAACATTATCTGTACCAAGATAAAGGCGACCTAGTTGTTGCATTCTTGAGCGGGGCAATTTTAAGTAGGCCTATCAAGGCAGTTAAGAATGTAATGGCACCCAGGAGCGGAACAGGCTCAAACGCAGACTGATCGCTAAGCTACAGAACTAGAGGGCTACTAAAAGAAGCACTGAGACAACTCTCTCAAAGTAAATCGCTCCAAATGGAGACTAAAAGGTTTAATGGACCAATACACCGACATACATGTCACGGGAAACAAACAATGAACCAACACAGGACTAAGGTGGGGAGGAACTTAAATAGTAGACAAAACAGGTGCAAACAATAATCATTAAGGGCCACCCAAGTGAGACTAATTAACAATGACAAGGCACGTGGAAACATGCAGGGAGCTGTCCACCGGCCGGTGCTGAAACTAGGACGATCCCTGGTGGCCCTGACAGGACCCCCTCCCCGAAGAGCGGCTCCGGACGCGATCCCCAGGCGGCCCAGACCTGCGAAGCAGAAAATCAGAAATCAAGGATTTATCCAGGATCTGGGCCGCCGGCTCCCAGGAGCGTTCTTCAGGACCATATCCCTCCCAGTCCACCAGATACTGCCGGCGACCTCGGACCAGGCGGGAGTCCAGGATGCGGCGCACGGTGTAGGCAGGACGCCCGTCAATTATGCGGGGCGCAGGCACAGGATCTGGAGGGGGACACAAAGGGCTCACAAAGACAGGCCTCAGGCACGAGACGTGGAACACTGGGTGGACCTTAAGTGAGCTGGGAAGCCTCAGCCTGACGGCCACCCGGTTGATCGTCTTCTCAATGGTGTAGGGCCCGATGTACCTCTGGTTCAGCTTAGCCGCACCCCCTCGGAGATGCAAGTCCTTGGTGGCCAGCCACACCCGCTGTCCCACTCGATAAGAGGGACCCGCTCTGCGCCGGCGGTTAGCCTGCCTCTCCGTTGCCTGCCCGGAGCGCAAGAGGGCGAGACGAGCCCTCCTCCAAGCACGCCGACATCTCCCGACAAACGCCTCGGCGGAGGGAACCCCCACCTCCTCTTCGTCGGCGGGAAACAGCGGGGCAGGGTACCCGTATTGGCACTCGAACGGAGACATGCCCAGGCCCGCGTGCCGGAGGGTGTTGTGGGCATACTCAGCCCACAGCAGCTGCTGGCTCCAGGTGGAGGGGTTTTTGGAAGCCAGACAGCGGAGGCTGGTCTCCAGGTCCTGGTTGACCCTCTCCGTCTGCCCGTTAGACTGTGGATGGTAACCGGAGGACAGACTCACCGTAGAGCCGAGCAGACGGCAGAAGGCCTTCCAGAACCTGGACGCGAACTGGGGCCCTCGGTCACTGACCACGTCAGACGGAAGCCCATGCACCCGGAAGACGTGGGTGAGAACCAGGCGAGCCGTGTCCACAGCAGAGGGAAGCTTGGGGAGAGGCACAAAATGGGCCGCCTTAGAGAAGCGGTCAACGACCACAAGAATAACCGTATTCCCTTGAGACACAGGCAGACCGGTGATGAAATCCAGGGAGATGTGAGACCAGGGTCTACGGGGGATGGGCAGGGGCATAAGCAATCCTACTGGTTTATTGGTGGGGCGTTTGTTGCAGGCACAGACAGCGCAGGCCGCCACATACTCCTCCACGCTCCGCCGGATGTTGGGCCACCAGAAATGGCGTTGAAGGAAGTCCAAAGTTCTGGTCCGGCCCGGGTGACAGGTCAGACGAGAGGCATGGCCCCAAGTAAGTACCTTGGAACGCAGGCGAGGTGGCACATACAGCTTACCCGGTGGGCCCCCTGGAGGCACCTGGATGTTCCGGGTGGCTAGTCGGACCTCCTCCAGCACACCCCACTCGACGGCTGCCACAATCCTGGCGGGAGGCACGATGACGTCGCTGCTCGGAGAGGACTCCACAGGGGCCGGGAGACGGGACAGGGCATCGGGCTTCCCATTCTTCGAACCTGGTCGGAAAGTGATTAATAAATCAAAACGGTCAAAGAAGAGAGCCCAGCGGGCCTGTCTCGCATTCAGCCGTTTGGAGGACCGAATGAACTCGAGGTTCTTGTGGTCCGTCCAGACGACGACCGGATGACTTGCCCCCTCGAGCCAGTGTCTCCACTCCTCTAAGGCCAATTTGACCGCTAGCAACTCCCTGTCCCCAATGCTGTAGTTACGTTCTGCCGGAGTGAGGCGACGGGAGAAGAAAGCACAGGGATGGAGTTTGTCCTTAGGGGAGCTTCGTTGCGACAGAACCGCCCCTGCCCCTACCTCAGAAGCGTCCACTTCCACCACAAATGGTAAGTCAGGGTCCGGTAGACGCAACACAGGCGCAGTGGAGAAACGATGCTTGAGTTCCTCGAAGGCACCTCGGGCAGCAGCCGACAGGGTGAACCGTAGAGAGGGCTTCCGTGTGAGCTCTGTAAGGGGCCGGGCCAGCGAGCCAAAGTCCCGAATAAAACGGCGATAAAAGTTGGCAAACCCCAGGAATCGTTGTACCTCCTTGACCGACGTCGGTGCCGGCCACTCCTGGATGGCACGAACCTTGGACTCGTCCATGGCGAGGCTCCCCTTCGAGACGATGTAACCCAGGAATGACACCCGGTGGGCGTGGAAGATGCATTTCTCCGGCTTGACATAGAGACAGTTCTGAAGCAAGCGCTGGAGCACAAGGCGGACATGTTGAACGTGTTCAGCCTCTGTCGTGGAGAAGATTAGGATGTCATCCAGGTAAACATGGACAAATAGATCCAGGAAGTCTCGGAGCACATGATTGATCAGCGCCTGGAAGACGGCTGGAGCGTTGGTAAGACCAAAGGGCATCACCAGATACTCGTAGTGCCCGTTGGGTGTGTTAAAGGCAGTCTTCCACTCATCCCCTTCTCGTATGCGGACGAGATTATAGGCGCTCCTTAGGTCCAGTTTAGTGAACCATGACGCCCCCTGGAGTCTCTCGAACGCCGTGGACATAAGAGGCAGCGGATACCGGTTCTTGACCGTGATCCTGTTCAACCCCCTGTAGTCTATACACGGCCGGAGCCCACCCGTGTTCTTGTCCACAAAGAAGAACCCAGCTCCCGCTGGAGAGGTGGAAGGGCGAATGAAACCAGCAGCCAAGGCCTCGGCAATGTAGTCCTCCATGGCCTTGTGTTCCGGAACGGACAGGGAGAAGACTCGCCCACGGGGAGGCGTGGTACCCGGGAGCAGCTCAATGGCGCAGTCAAACTCCCGATGCGGCGGAAGCAGCAAGCTGCGTCTCTTGCTGAAAACGGCCTCCAAATCCCGATAAATCACCGGCACTCCCGACAGGTCTGCTGGGGGCACCCGCTCCGGAAAGTCCTGTGGAGGGCGGTCGAGGAGGCAGGTGGATTGACAATTTCGTCCCCAGGCCAGCAGGGTTCCAGTGGTCCAACAGAGACTGGGATTATGGCGGGCCAGCCAGGGGTAACCGAGAATGATGGGCAGGTCGGGAGAGGATGTGACATGGAACTGGACGACTTCCTGGTGGTTGAGCACGGTCTGCAGCCGAACTGGTGCAGAAATTAGGTTTACGCTACCAGTTCCCAAGGCCTGACCGTCCAAGGCTGTGATGGGAAGGGGCTGTTCCAGATCCCACAGAGGAATGCCATGCTGACGCGCCCATGCTCCATCAATAAAATCTCCCGCCGCCCCTGAGTCAATAAACGCGGAAGCAGAGTGCGAACCCCCTCCCCAAGACAAAGTCACTGGTAATTGAAACCGGGTAGAAATGTTCGCGGAGAAGACACAAATGCTCACCAGCCCTCCTCCTATAGCTGGTGAGTGCTGGTTCTTTTCCCTTTCCTCAGTTGACAAGCGTGCCCGGTCCGGCTGCCACTGCTGCCGGCGATGGCGCCGCCGCTCCTGGAGACGCTTGTCCATGCGGATGGCCACATCGATAAGAGCGTCCAGCCCCTCCACGTCCTCCCTCGCCGCCAGCTCGTCTTTGATGGACTCCGACAACCCCTCGTGGAAAGCTGGCACCAGGGCTTCGGCCGTCCACCCGCTCTCGATGGCCAATGAGCGGAAATCCACGGCGTAGTCAGCCACACACCGGTCTCCCTGGCGTAGTCGAAGGAGTCGTGTGGCCGCCTCGTGACCACTAACCCTGTGGTCGAAGGTCAGCCGGAACTGTTCCATGAAGAGGGCGGAGTCAAAAAGGGCTGGGGCCCGACGTTCTGCCACGGCGGTAGCCCAAGCGAGGGCCCTCCCGGTGAGTAGTGCAATGATGTAGGACACCCGGTTGGGCTCCTCTCGGAAAGACCAGGGCTGGCAACGGAACACATTGGTGCATTGTAGGAGGAAGCTGCGACACCCGCCTGGGTGCCCATCATATCTTTCCGGGGCCGGAAGGGAAACCTCCTTGGGAGGCGAAAACCCGCCAGTGCCCGTCGTTGATAGCTGGTGATCCGTGGGTAGACCTTCTGACGGCGTGGTGGAAGCAGCGTTGGTGGCTAGGCACGTGATTTGTAGCTCGGACTGTGCTAACGTCAAACACTCCAGTGCCAAGGTGACAGCCTGTAGCTGGGTGACGACGGACTCCATGTCCTGCCTGTGCCTCCCCATGGCTGCTTCCTGCTGAAGTACAGCCGTTTGGAGGTCCCTGAGGTCTGCTGAGCCCTCGGTTGGTTGGTTCATTCTGTAATGGCACCCAGGAGCGGAACAGGCTCAAACGCAGACTGATCGCTAAGCTACAGAACTAGAGGGCTACTAAAAGAAGCACTGAGACAACTCTCTCAAAGTAAATCGCTCCAAATGGAGACTAAAAGGTTTAATGGACCAATACACCGACATACATGTCACGGGAAACAAACAATGAACCAACACAGGACTAAGGTGGGGAGGAACTTAAATAGTAGACAAAACAGGTGCAAACAATAATCATTAAGGGCCACCCAAGTGAGACTAATTAACAATGACAAGGCACGTGGAAACATGCAGGGAGCTGTCCACCGGCCGGTGCTGAAACTAGGACGATCCCTGGTGGCCCTGACAAAGAATATATTAATGATCAGCGGATATGAAAAACTGTTCATATTTAAAATACTTCTGCTTATGAAGAACTATGCATGATAAGAGTTTGAGGTAGCACATGAATTGCCGTGAGAAAATCGGGACCTTTCCTTTCATCTTTTGTTTTCCTCTATGTCCACCAAAGCGTTGGTTTCCTTAAAGATCGCGTTGAGTGGCATGATCAGTTGTGACCACGGATGCGTGCCTGAAAAATCAGTGCATTAAGAAAACAAGAAAACCTATTTATTAGTCAGATGGTTTATTGCCTTAAGGTTTGCAGAGCAGACTGCAGAAATTAGCAGATCGGCTACTCGTAGACAGCTTTAAATACAAGATCAATACAATACAAGATCATCATCGTAATGATAAATGACTTTAATGAAATATAGGCTATAATGTAGGAGCTTGTTGGGCAGAGAGCTTTGACTTTTGCAAGATCGATTGGGCGAGAACTGTGGGGAGAGGTAGGGAAAACGATAGTATTTCAACGAAAGAATATGCCTGTTTATTACCACTTTATAGGCTAAATAAGCAGATATGTACAAATAATACTGAGCAATGATCTTGCAAATGGGACCTACTGAGATGTTTTGAAATGTGTTTTCGACCCGGTGATTATCTGGCACTGATTATGAGTGTACAAACGCAATTGCAAGCAGTACCTTGGCAAACTGTCGTTCGAAGCCTAGAATTGTTGTTGACTAGGGCCGCGTCATATAACAGCTAAGTTGTTTGACACGTTCGCGGTTTTCAGCATACACGTATTTAATATTTTAGCCTTAATTTACCATGTAACTGTAAAGGCAGTTAGTTTTTCAAAGTATCTGTAGCAACATATACATTATTTTTCCCAGACAAAGAAGTAAACTGATGTCAAAGTTGGCCATAGGAGGTTTGAGCTTTGAAGACACCGCTTGGCTACACCAAAGTATCAACTCGGTAAAATGAAAAACCTTTTTTCGACACTAAAACTGTCACTTTTCGATCAACTGAAAATTTATGAATTTGTTTTTATTAATAAACGTTTAGTAAGTAACACAAATTTGGAGCATTCACTGTTTAATCACTTGATTTAAAAAAAAACTGAAAACACGTTTGTCCTGTTTAACAATAGGCAAGACAAACCCAACACCAGCTACCATGTAGTCATAACACAGTAGCACAATCAGGCAGCGGTGAAGAAAATTGCGCTGCATAGCGTTTTGAAACTGTTTGAATCGACCCAAATGTAACAATTTTGTTGGTCTGAGTCTTTTAAGTAATTCTAAAGTAAAACTTAGTTTCACAACAAATAAGTGTTGATATTTATAGAGCTCTTGCTAATTCACAGTTAGCTTCCAAAGAGCGTAGGTTTTGTTCTTACATTAAATAATCCTTAACTTTAAACAGTTCAATAAAAAATGTACGTTTTATTCAATATCAGTCTATTGATGAACTGGTTTGAGCGTATATTCTTAAAACACTGACAATTCAATCTGTCCATATTTCCACTGTTAATATTGTCATATTGTCATTTAAGAACTCGCCTTTTGCGTGGTGGTTGCCGTGGGACTTCTTTAGAAGTGCAATATTTAGGTACAAAACGGGCGCCGATTTTGCAGCGCACCTTGTCTTCAAGTTAAATTGCCTACCTGTTCCCAGAATTTTTGACGGTCAAACTTTGATTAATTTTAAACCCCTGTCAGGACGTGACCTTAAGTGGAATAAGCAATCAGTCAACAATATGTTATTTAAAATACATGCTATATACTTTACTTGAGTTGCTACTAACTTAAATTATATCCGTCGCTCGGGGCCTTTCAACTGACTCAGAAAAAAAAGTCGATCCTAGGCAGAGGAAGGTCTGCTCCGTCAAAGTTTTCCGTGCCTACACTTCTTCAGGACAGCGGGTAAAACAGATGTCTCCACTGTTAGCTTGCTAGCATGTTTGTTTAGGTTTGGAATTAAATTGCATTGATTGAAATCCAAATCTGAAAATCTCCAAATGAAAATCCAAACTGAGCATCACCTTGGCTCAGTGGGTAGCACTGTTGCCTCACAGCAAGATGGTCCTGGGTTCAATCCCCACCTGACCCAAGAGTCTTTCTTGTGTGGAGTTTGTGTGTTCTCCCCGTGTTTGCGTGGGTTTCCTCCGGGTACTCTGGGTTCCTCCCACAGTCCAAAAAACATGCAGGTTAATTGGTGATTCTAAATTGTCCGTAGGTGTGAGTTGTTGTCTGGCCCTATGTGTTGGCCATGATAGACTGGCGACCTGTCCAGGGTGTACCCTGCCTCTCGCCCTGTGTTGGCTGGGATAGGCTCCTGCGTGCCCCTGCATAGGATAAGCGTTATAGCTAATGGATGGATGATTGAAATCCATAAAGCTTGACATATTCTTATGTTCTATGTATGGTTATGTAAGTCAGTTTACGATTACATAGACATTACACATTCAATTTAAACTTTAGCTGTCGATTGGTTGTGAATGTAAGTGATGCATTGGTAACGATATCTTTGCCAAGCTAGTTACATTATTGACTGTTGCAGGGTCATTCTAATCAAGGTATGTACCATGTATCAAGGTAATTAATTTGTTAAGGCTTGTACCTAGCGGATTTGAAAAACGTTTCATTTAAAATACTTCTGCAAATAAAGAACTTAATGTGCATGAAAAGAGTTTGAGGTAACCTATCAATTGCCGTGAGAAAAGTTGTACCTTTCCTTTGATCTTTTGTTTGTTATGTCTACTGAAGACTTGGTTTCAATAAGATTGCATTGATTGGCATGCCCAGTATTTGTGACCACAGATGCCACTTAAGCATGCATGAAAAATCAGTGCGTTAAGAAATCGAGATGTATTTATTGGTCAGATGGTTTATTGTCTTGTTTAAGTTTGCAGAGCCGACTGCAGAAATGAGCAGACTAGCTACTTCCAAAAGTTGTGTGGAATTGCACGGCTAAAAATTCCAGATCTTCACATTACAAATGAAATATAATATAGGAGTTTGTTGGGCAGAGTGCTTTGACTTTTGCAAGATCGATTGGGCGAGAACTGTGGGGGGAGCCAGGGAAAATGATAGCCTAGTATTTCAAGAGAGAATATGCTTGTTTATTACCGCTTTATTGGGCTAAACAAGGTAGGCAGCACGGTGGCTCAGTGGGTAGCACTGTTGCCTCACAGCAAGAAGGTCCTGGGTTCAATCCCTGTGATAGACTGGCAACCTGTCCAGGGTGTACCCCGCCTCTCGCCCTGTGTCGGCTGGGATAGGCTCCACCCCTCCCGCGACCCTGCATAGGATAAGCGGTAAAGCTGATGGATGTACAAACGCAATTGCAAGCAGTATATCTGGAAATCTGTTGTTTGGAGCCGTAGACTTTTTGTAGCCTGGGACCGCGTCCTAAAAAAGCAGTCATTTGACACATTCGCGGTTTTCAGAGTACACGTTTTTAATATTGTAGCCTTAATTTAGGTAAATGACCATATAACTGTAAAGGCAGTGAGTTTTTCAAAGTATCTGTAGCAACATATCCATTATTTGTCCCACGATAAAGAAGTAAACTAAGGTCAAAGTTAGCCATAGGAGGTTTGATCTTTTTGAAGACGGCGCTTGGCTACACGAAGTGTCAACTCGATAAAATTAATAACCTTTTTTCCGACACTAAAACTGTCACTTTTAGCAAAACTTAAAATTTATGAATTTGTGTTTATTAATAAACGTTTAGTAAGAAACACAAATTCGGAGCGTTCACTGTTTAATCACTTGATTTAAAAAAAAATGAAAACGCGTTTATCCTGACTATCAACAATGACCTCATTCTTTGGTTAGTTTACTTTATAGAAAATTAACAGCTGGAATGTGTTTAGTGCTCATGAGATAAAACACAATAGCCTAAATTTATCGAGGACCAAAGCTGCCAAAATTAAAATTAATTAAAGCTGCAGGCAGCCTCTGACGGTTCCTAGCTGTCTGCAAAGTCTTGAGATTGTAAGAACATGGAGCTGGTCAAAAAGGTTGTGTGAGAAAAACTTAAAGTGATTAAGAAAGAGAAATTGAGGGAAGGATCTCCAAAATTTATCAAAATCTCGATAGTAGTTAGACGGAGGAGCTATTTATGGCTGAAAAGTCAAAGTGTGTTGCTGCAAGAGCTGGAAATACAGAGAAGTCATGAGTCACAAGTCACACTGGCCTCTCAATCGGATGTGTTTTTATACCTGACTTTTGCTAAACCTTTGCCGTGGCAGAGGGGTACGTGTGGCGATGGGCAAATGTGTAGCGAGGTATGGTTACACTGCATAGACCCCTAATAAAAAAAGTACAAATACAATATTTAAGTTTCAACCCTAACAAGAACACTCTTCAACTCTCAAAACATCCAATAAAAGTTTAACTTGTTGTACAGAAACAAACTGCTCAGATTTCAATTCCTGGTGAATCTTGTTCCATTTATCCGAGGCAAAAAAAAACCTGAAAGCTGAGTCCCATTTGGGGACACCCAAGGTGACTTTACAGTTAGTGGATAAGTGAAATTGGCATCATAGTCTGCTGTAAGATGATTAAAAAAAAACACAAAATATAAAATCTTTACGGCATGGATAAATTATGGATTCAATGAGATACAAGTATTTTTGCAAGGAAAAGTCCATTATGCATGGCTACTGGGTGTAGTACATACATCTTTTTGTAAAAAGCATAGGAAGCCCCCAAGGATGTACAACAATTGATAATAATAGATGTGGTTGATGTCTTGAAGGGGAGTTTTTCCATTGGTTAGACAGGTGAACATACAAAAATATCTTCTCTTAGGTGATTGCTTCAGTGCTGGTATAAAGAAAAGATGTGCTGAGGCTCATTTGGCTTAGTAGGTAAAGCTGTTGCTGTGCCTTCGTGAGTTGCTTCCTTAATGTGGACCCATCTGATGATCCTCAGCTGTGCCCTGTTGTTCCATAAAGTTTCTTCCACAGAAACCTGTCTTATGTATACCAAGTGAAGCCTCAGTTTCAGTTTATCTTCAGATGTTCAGTTCATACCAACTGTGGTATTCAATGCCTATTGTTAAGACCAGAAAGAATGAAGCGTCATTAATAAATGTAATTAACGGAAAACATTGGAGAATAAGCAATGTGGTTGGTGAATAAAGTAAAAGACATGTATAAATAAACTTAAATTTTTGAGAACAGTGTGGTCATCTTGGGCCAACAGCTGCCATTCTACTGTGTTTATGAAGATTGTTGTTGTTCAGAAACAGGGGTTGGTCATATTATGATTGTGAGAATTTTCCAGGTGTCATAGGATTGTTAGTATATAAAACAGGAAGAAGCTACAAGTATAAGAAAAAATAGCAAGGAGAGTTCATCAAGTGAAACAAAACTTAAACCATACAAATATGACATTTATATGTATCAAAAAAGAATGGAAAACAAAAGCAGAATAAATGGATGGGGAAATACAATGAGCTACAGTATATATATATAAATGACATCATTAAACATTAGACAACAACAGTGTGCATATAAAGTGGGTTGTTTGTGTAAATGGTTATGGAGTCAAATATTTACCTATCGAACTTGTGAAAAGTAAACAAAATTGTTAATTTAACAGGAAATAGTTAATTAAGTAGTTGAATTTAGTAGTTTAATAGTTAATACTGTAGGGCTTTGGTCATGTAAAAGGGCATTGAATTGAAAGAAAAGCCTATTGGTCATAGTTATGACAGTATATAACAATGGGGGGGACAAATAGCAAGGACAGTTCTTCAAGTGAAACAAAAATTAAACCATACAAATGTGACCTATGTGTATCAAAAAAGAATGGAAAACAAAAGCAGAACAAAAGGAGGGAGAAATACAATGAGCTACAGTATATATATATATATATATATATATATATATATATTATATATATATACATATATATTATATGATACCGATTAGCTCTTCTCCCTCCCTTTGTATTTTATGAACTGATAAATAAAACAATAAAAAATGAACATTTATATATATATTTTTTTTAACCTTAGACTTCACACCTGCCTTGCACAGTACTGTATATATAAATGACACACATTAAACATTCGATAATAAAGGGGGGGGGGGGGGGGGGGGGGGGCACATAGAAAGGAATGCCCACATAGATAATGCACTTGTTACTAAGAGACCCTATTGGTCATTAAATCCCCCCAGTCCCCACCCCTGAGGCATAACTACTAACTGATTGTTCTTACAGGTTATTGGAAGTATGTGGCAAAATTAAATAATGGAAATACGAATGAGCTCATGGAAACTGTAGTATATTGGCAGAACCTCCACGTTAATGTTGTCTGCATCTTTTACATAAACATGATCAATCAAAGTTCCTTTTTTCAGTTGTTGCAGTCTGCACTATTTGTGTATAGCTGTGGTTTTGCATCAATTTCAAGATTGTCAACGAATCCAGGATGTTTTCATTGAAATCGCCTATAATAATTTTTCCCCAGGATCCTGCTCCATTATAGCAATAGGTTGCACCAATTTTTGCTGAAATATGCTTGAAGTGTAAGATCTTGGTCTGTAAAGAACTGCAG
Source organism: Galaxias olidus (assembly GCA_026901105.3). NCBI lineage: Eukaryota > Metazoa > Chordata > Actinopteri > Galaxiiformes > Galaxiidae > Galaxias > Galaxias olidus. The sequence goes on along the minus strand of JAPMUY010007529.1, from coordinate 80,593 downwards.
AAGTCAAGTTAATACTTTCAACCTGAAATATCATGCATTCTAAGTTATAACATTGGGGTGTCCACACACTGACAGCGTGAGAATGATAAATGCCTACACCATCATGTGCCTGTTGTTTCAAAATAGCAAGCTCTGGCTGGCTGTTGTCATAACTATCGAAACGGGGATTGTGTTTAAAATCAAAGCCTGTGAGACATAGGTCATGTAGTGGGTTAACCAAGTTTCTGTCAAACAAATTCAATCTGCATTCCTCATGATGGAATTGGCTTGGAAGTCATTAAAGTGTGCTTTAAGGCTCTGGGTGTTGTGTAGAATGATGGTGAAAGAACTATCTATTGTTGAGGCATTAGATATAGTAGTTGATATGAACTTTGGCATGGTGTTTAATGCTTCATCAACTTTTGGATTGCAATATATGGTAGACTCATTAAAATCTCGAATTGAAAGTCCGTTAAGACTTCTGACACGACTAAGTGCAAGTGTCCAGCAGAAAATATTTTTGCCAAGGAAACCACTGCTTTGTCAAGACTAAGACCCTGTGTCTTGTGCACGGTGCAAGCCCAGCATAATCTCAATGGAAACTGTCTACGTACACCACCATTACTAGTTACTTTATCCTCTTCAGGTTTGATAATTGTAATATTTCTTGTGTCGTTAGGTGTTTGTCTTTGCGATCGTTGAATTTGGCCAACACGTGGCTCATCAAATTGTATATGTATAGCTGATGGGAAAATGTCTATCTCCATTACCGTTAGCATTGTCAATAGCTATATGAACAGCAGTGCCAAAAGCGCCATTTACAAGGCCGTCTTCAACTGATAGATTTTTTAGAAGCATAATCCTTGCGCCTATTCCCAGACTTAGATACTTGGGCAAACAGGAGTTGTTTATGGTTTTAAAATGTCCCTCTTTTTGTTCCAGCCTACCAGTTCCAGAATTTCTGTCAAAATCTTGGGCTTCGATTGTAATAGCATTTGAACAGTGAGCATTGAACATTTGCATGTTCAAATTGTCAGCTTTTTTATTTGTAGCAAATATATGTAATGCATCTGACTCTTGTCCTGTTTCACAACTTCTCAGCATTGCAATATCGCTCGCATGTAGACTGTGGTTCTTTTTATGAGTGCGGATGCGATTCAAGGCCTTTGCAAAGTTTGTGTTTTTTCTTTTTGTCGTACTATTTGTGATAGCTCTGCAATGTCAAAATAATTGTCCCATAGATTTGTACCTTTGGTGTTGTTGCTGAATAAAGGTGTACCCTTTACTGGTGACAATTGGTAAAAAATCTCTTACTGCGATCACGCAGACCTTTCCAAACAAAGAGTAGTCACCTGGATGTTTAATTTGTCTTAGTCTGCCATGTATGTATGTCATCAGTTTGTGGTCGACCATGGATATTTCATCGATAATGAGTATTTCTAATTGACCCAGCTTTGCTCGCAGAGAGTTACATTTTTCATCGCTTAAAGGCACATAAGGTAGTGACATCTCTGTTCCAATGGAAAATGTGTGGTGTATGGTTGACGCATTTATGTTGTAAGTTGCAACACCAGTTGGAGCTGTTAAAACTACTGTAATGTCATCTGGATTTGTTAATAGCTGAGACAAGATTCGAGTTGCCTCATAGTGAATGGCTTTGATCAAGTGAGTTTTTCCTGCTCCTGCTCCACTTGTAATAAACACATTGAACGGTTGAGGATTCTTTCCACTTACTTTGTGCAAGCACCATTGTCTGATTCTGTAAAAAATGGCAGATGTTGTTTAAAGATCTCAGCAACTTCAAAGCATCCTCTCTTGACATTTGTGTTTTACTGACCTCAATGGTGCAAACAGTTTGGGCATTACCTAATAAGTCTGGGATGTTTTCAATTGCATTGCTCTCCTCGGGTGGCACATCTGTATCTTTTCGACGTGCAGAACATTCCATGTTAGACAATTCTGTTTCAGGGCAAATCTGTGACCATGCATCTTGTAATTCCTCCCCCATTTCTAGAATTTACATAGCCTCATCTAGTTGCTTAGCTTCTTTCTCATACTTTCACCTGTTTGTGTCAACTATGTCTTTGACATTTCTAATGTGTTGTTTACTCCTGTTACGGCGGCTAGCTTATAAAAATCCTCATATGTTTCAAATGGTTCAGGCTTCAATTGACAATCTGCATAGTGTGGCAAGAATAACTGCAGAAGACTGATAGTATTTTGGTGGGTCTTTGGTTGGGGAAAAGCGAGGATACCTTAATACAGCAGGTTCCGTGCAAGATCTTTTGCTTACAAAACCATGGTTGTTCCTTAATACAATGACATTGGATTGGTCGTGAGGCATTTCTGATTTCCATAAAACTCGATATTCTGAAGTGAATTGTGCAAGGCATGTGTGCTCCAAGTCTGGAATGTATGGTCTGTTTTTGTATCTGTCCACCATGTTTTTCATCCACATACTTTCCTCATCAATGTTTCCCCCATCATTTTTACCTTTCAGTACATGTAATGGCAAACTCATTCGAACTGGGTTTTCGCCCACAGGGATGAACAGGACTTTACGAGAGCATTCTTTGAGGTGCATGCTGGTCAATCTGTAAACATCTTCTTGTGCAGAAACTTCTCTATTGTGTAAATATGCAGTTCCACGGTTTTTTAAAGCATTTCTAACGTCGAAATTTCCATTCCTTCCTTCCTTCTGAGCCCGATCGAGTAATAAACCTAGTGCGCGCTCACTCTTTGAGATGTATGAGACCGTGTACACTGCACAACTATAAGCGTCTATAATTAACTGAAGGTCCATGTTAGCATTCCAACTTGTAAGTAAGTGTTCATTGTAGGGATTTATCCAACATCACTTGGATTTTTTTTCATTACTATGCTTGTTTTTTTTGTAATCTGGGCATTTGCTTTCTCAAATATTTCTTGGTTAATGCCAAATGACTGGAAAAAATGTCGGGCAGCGTTGAATTTGACTTCAGGGTTGGATAGCACATTTTATAAAATTTTAAATTTTATTAAACATTTTTTTAACTAGATCTGTTTTCAACATGCTATCTAGTATGTCAGATATACTCTGAGAAGTGCCAGCTTGCGTGCTCTTTTAAACATTTGGGCTTTTCTCGTTGTCAATCCCTTTCTCTGTATGTGCATTTTCATTTTGTTGTCCCTTAAATTCTGTAGTATCATTTGGTCTGCTTATAAATGTTCTTTCTCACACTGCGCGTGGGAATTCAAACCTGCATACCTTTTCCTCGGAATCTCTCGTATTTTTCTTTTTACAGGTCTTGGAGTGCCTTTTACTGTGTGCCTGCACACTACTTACTTGTTCTTGCAATTCCGCATCATCACTGGGTGGCATGTCACAGGTCACATATTTGTCATGAAATTCAACAACCTCTGCATAAGAGTTTCTGTCAATTTGAGGAGCGTATTCCACCCAAAATAGACAGTGCACATGAGGAGACCCACGCTGCTGGAATTCAACACGATAAAAGTAGTCTGTGATATGACCTATAGGGTTAGCACTTGACATCAGAACATCTTTCAGCAGTGCCATCTATGATCAAACATCCTTGCAACTGTTACAGGATGAGGCTTTAACATTGCCATTTTCTCAGACCAACTGAGGTCTTTCACAATAACTTGTCTGCCCTCTTGTTTGATAATTGTATTAAGAATCTCTGGCCACCTTAATTCAGCACATGAAAATGAACAGAACCATGTTGGGATACCAAGCTGTCGTAACATTGCAAACAAATCTTTTTGAACTGATTGCCAAAATGAAGGTGTTCCCCTCATAGGCCTGAGAAACTTATAACCCTCGTCAAAATGTAACATTTCTTTTAATGAATCAGGATCTGTCAGCGTCTCACTTGTGACTTGATTTCGTGATCCTTTGCCTCTGCTTTTCCTCATTGCAACGGAAACGTTTGATACAACCTGATTGAGTTCAGACAGATACTGCGAATAAAAAAGGTAATTGGTATTTTGGCTAAACCTCCCATCTGCGTTGAGTATGCGTGTTTTTAAATATCGTGCTAATGTTATTCTCTCTGGGCGATCTGCATGAAAGGTGGGCCCTCTGCTTGGAAACAACACGGGAAAACACTGCTTCATTTGTTTCATCCATTAATCGTCCAATAAACTCCATTGGTGAGTTTGATTCTGCCGGAGCAAGAGGTATGATACCATTAAAATGCTGATCAAGCACTTCTTGACCTATGTCAACTGGTTGTAAACAGGCGTCAAAAAATAAGCCCTGCTGTTCTTTAACATTTGTCAGATCTAAAACTTCCTCAGCTTCTGGCTGCTCCTCTGTTTCTTTCACTGACATTTCAGCATTTTCACCAACATTTCCCATTGCATCCTCGTTCTCTCTATTTTTATTCTGCTCAGTGTCATCAATTGTATCCAAAGTGTTAAGCCAGTCGTGGTTAATAGTCACATCCTTATACCATACATTATTTGCAATCAAATAATTTAACGAGCCTTTTACACGTTCTGTTTCAACAAACATATCTTGAAACTGTGCTTTGTAACTCAGTTTTCGTTTTAATCTCATCCTTACCATTTGGTCATTGCCTTCATGTCTTGGTAAAACACTCGCCACATGTGATAGATCAGATGGTACGCACACTGTCGGGCCGTGAACACAATTTTGACCACCCTTGATCAGAGGTATCATTCGCATGAAAGGAATATTTATAGATACAAGGTGTTGTTCTAATGAGTTGAGACATTTCAATATTGGTGGTACATGCAAATTGTTTGCTACACTTTCCTCTGGCATTTTAGCTTTAAGAATTTCCTGTGACAAGTGTGACACGCCCATAGTTTTGAAAATGCTCCTTCTCGCCGTGGACATTCACTTAAACACTTTGAATCACAAGCATGTAAGAGTGATACATTTTTCAGCCATTAAACTAACGTCTGGGCCTTTTGTTGAATACTCTACTTTTTTACATTCAGCTACTTGTTTTCGGAGGAGGAGCCGATGACAACAACAGCAAGCAAACTCTGGTCCTGTATGCAGAAATCTTCTATGACAAAATCGATTTCATGTTTCATCTGCTTTCTTTTAGCATAATTTGCACGTTCACTCCTTTTGACTCCATCTTGAAACGATTCATCGTTGCGATATTTATAGATAGTAGTTTCGCATAGTTTATTTTTCTGATTCGGATCATTCTTGCATTTTTTTGTACTTCTCACATTCAAGACTCCGAAATTCTGAGTCAGTTAAATATTTATTACGAAGTTGTTCACAAACATTATTTTGAAAGCCTGGTTCATTGGCATATCTATCACGTTTCTGTTGACGCATCTGATTCCGAAAGTCTGGATCAGTGGAATACTTATTTTTATTATGTTCGCGGACATGACTCTGAAACTCAAAATCAGATGGATATTTATTGCGGCTTTGTTCGCGGACATGACTTTGAAACTCTGAATTGGTTGCATATTTTTCTTTACTAAGTTTCTTAAAATGCTCCCTTAAATCCAGATCCTCAGTGTACTTTTGGTTATTCAGTTCTTTGACAGTAGCTCTGTAGTTTTCATCTATGGAATACTTCATTCTTATAACCATTAAAATCTCATCTGTTTTTTCATTATACAATTTTTTCTTAATATGTATCATTCTTTTTCTAACTTGGCTGTTGGCGTGATATGCTTCTTTTAGTTGTTCTGCTTTAGTTTTCGTCGCTAGATTACTTTGTAGGCCTATAATGTCCCCAAGAGAGGCGCACATTGATATTTTATCGCTCTGTTTGACAGAAATAACTGTCATAATGATTCTCGTTCTTGTGATGTAAGTAAATTGCATCCCTTTCAGAACCTGGCAAATCACAAGTTGGATAATGTCTGTTCCATCTGTGTCTGTTGGATTCGTCTCCGTTCAAAGTATGTATGTCAACTTGTAACAGATCTGCTGCAGCCCAAATTTCCAACACTGTTACCCATGCACCTGAGCGTTCCATCTTAGATGAGAGCAAATACTGTGGAATAGATAAATGTTGGTCTCGCATATATGGGTGTAATTCTTCAGCATGTACTTTAAGGTGACTAACCACTTTACGACAAACTTTCATGTGCCCATTTTCACTTCCTAAGATGGCATAAGATATAGATCTGAAGAAACAATTTCCATCACCTTTAATTGATTTGGGTTAGGGTTGATTTGACCCTTGGTTGGGACCTCCACATATTGTGACTCATTTGAAGTATTTTTCTCTTCCCTCAAACCCAAATATGAACAAAAATAGCTTCATTTCTCAAGACTCAAAGCTTTAAATCTACTATTAGATTGGGGTTTTAGAAACTTCCACAACATCATCTGAGCCCACATTCAAGTCAATGACAGGTTTGGAACACTTGGAAAATACGTCATTTTGAAGTTCCATTGTGGTAGTGCATGATGTGGATTCGTTCGTTTTACCTGGTGTGCTTGGCATCTGATTGTCATACATTTTGGTATCAGTGGTCATATTTCCATTTTGCTTAGTCAGCTTCTTAGGTTTACTATCTGAAGTATATTCACATGTTAGATCTAGTGTTGAAATACCGTCAGCCTTACACTTAATATCAACATTAAACACACGCTTTTTCTTTCCGCTTGTGTGCTCTTCTGAAGAGTCCACTGGTGTGCTGGGTTCTTCACTCTCATCTTGCAGTGACGTACCGTAATCAGTATCTTCATTTCTTCCATGTTGGTCTACGTCATCATCAACAGAACCGCTCTGGCGTACCACGCTTTTTGCAACATCAGACTTTTTTAACTTTAACACCGTTACCTCGAAATTTGCTCCAGTGGGAATCAGCTGCTTTGCCAGGTCTTCCAACTGTTGTAAAACATCTCCAACGATTGCATGATAAACCACTGTTGCTTTACCATAGGCGTTCTGAAGGCCAACGTTGCTATGTGCATGAGGATCAAACACTACAAACCAGTTACCCTGATCAATAACTACACATGTAGAACTTGCAATTGTCACAAAACAAGCACCATACTCAAGCAAAGCAGTCTGAAGAGCTACATCAAGCAGCATCACATCATCAATCATTTCTCTGTCTGTAATGTCATCATATGCACCAACAGCTATAAACAGATGTCCACTTGCACCACTTATTTTACCTGCAACTTTAAGAGCACTGTACAACTCATCCCCCTTTAGTAGTACATGATCAATATCATTTGCATTTCTACTGCCAGTCCAAGTAATTATACTTTTTATCTCATTCATCATAACTGCAGTTAAACTATTGGCTACACATTGTTTGCCAGCAATTCCTTTAAATTTATGATAAGCCTGATGGAAGGAGCCTTGCAAAAAAGACTTAGCAGGTGCACCTGACAATACACTGGAATTCACAATCGGCGGGTGTGACGATCTAGTGTTCTCGGCATCATGGTACGTATCTGGAACGTCAGTCATTGGCTCACACGCTGTCCTGGCAATCTGTGTATCAGACTTCGAAAGGTTACGACTGCAGTTAACTAACATGGCAGGATCAGACAGAAGCTTGATAAAGATTCAGTTTTTCCGTGACAGCTGCGCAGTTCTGTGTTTTTGTATTCAGAGTTTCCAGATATGCCAAAGTTATGGCGTCCAAAGTTATGGCTGCCAAAGTTATGGCACAAATTAGACAGAGGTAGAGAGAGAACACTAGGCAGAGCTTTAGAGAGAGGTACAGAGAGAACATCTTCAGGTGGAGTCTGGGTCTGATGACAGCCAGAGTGGACACCTCCGCCCTCCAATCTGCGAGCAGCCCACATCTCCTTCCTTGCCTTAGCCTTCTTGTTCACCTTGGGTGGCATCTAAAACACACATCAGAAAACATATCAGTTAAACTATCTTCATCCTATTTTCAGTTGAAGTAGCAAAGGTTTCCTATTCATTGCGACAAATTGCGGATTTACCAGTTACAATGACACAACCAGCTATAAATCAATAAACTACAGTTCTATCCGCTGAATATTCAATGTTTCCCAAGTGTACTTGTTGCTAGGGTTGTGACAATGTTCAACAGCAGACATCAATGGTTTCAGTGGTCCCCACATCATGTGCGTTCACATCAACAGAATACAAAAACATAAGTAGGCTTTATAATAATAATAACACTACACTTAATTTATAGACGCCTTTCTAAACACCCAAGGTCACCGTACAATACATATATAATAAAAACATCACAACAATTCAGGATGCAATAAACATAGGACAGAGACATGGGAATTGAGGAAGAGGACGGCAATTGATATGCTACCTCAAACTCTTATCACGCATAGTTCTTCATAAGCAGAAGTATTTTAAATATGAAGTTTTTCATATCCGCTGATCATTAATATATTCTTAACTGCCTTGATAGGCCTACTTAAAATTACCCCGCTCAAGAATGCAACAACTAGGTCGCCTTTTATCTTGGTACAGATAACGTTACCGATGAGCATCACTTACATTCACAATCAATCAGCATAGCTAAAGTTAAAATTCTATGTGTTATAGGCCTATGTAATAGTAGCCAAACTGACTGACATTACCATAAGCTTACATAAAACAATGAAAATAGGTCTTGCTTTATAGATTCCGAACCACGCGACTGATTTCTAAATCAAAACAAACTGTCTAGCAAGCTACAGTGGAAAATGACGTGTGTTTTACCGCTGTCCTGGAGAAGTGAAGGCACAGAAAACTTTGAGAGAGCAGTTCTTCTGCCTAGGATCGATTTTTTTTTTTTTTCTGAGAATCTTTCAAAGGCCTTGAACTACTCAGAGATGAAAGGCCTCGACCGACGGATTAAATTTAAGTTAGTAGCAACACAAGTAAAGTATATAGCACGTATTTTAAATAACTATTTGTTGACTGATTGCTTATTCTACTTAAGGTCATGTAGGTACAGGGGTTTACTTCAAAATGAATCAAAGTTTGACCGTGAAAAAGTATGGGAACAGGTAGGCAAGAAGACTTCAAGACTTGGTGCGCGGCAAAATCGGTGCCCGTTTTCTACCAAAATAAAGCATTTCGAACAAAGTTCAGCGTCGAGCACCACGCAGAGGCGAGTTTTGAAATTACATATGATGTTATTAACAGTAAGTATATGGAAAGATTGAATTGTCCATGATTTAAGAATAAATGCTTAAATCAGCACGTCAGTGGTTTGAAATTAAAGAAAGCATACATTTTTTGATCAAACTGCTTAAATTTAAGGATTTGTTCATGCAAGAACAAAACCTGCGCATTTTGAAAGCTAAATGTGAATTAGCAAGAGCTGTATCGACGTTGACACGTATATGTTGTGAAACGAGGTTTACATTTGAATTACTGAATAGGCTCAGACCAACACAAACGTTATATTTGTGGTGATTCAAACAGTTCCAAAACGCTACACAGCGCGATTTTAGTCGCCACTGCGTGAATTGTGTCCCGTTAAGACAACATTGTAGCGGTTGGAGTTGTCTAGCCTACTGTGATGTCGACATAGCTAGCACTTACATAAGTGGCCCACGTGAAATCTAATTGGGTGGATTTGCGGACATGACCAGACATGACCAGCTTCAAGAAGCAGTGTGAGGAATTTCATGTGGATTGGACAGAGTTTGACTGAGTTAGAGGCATTTATGTGGAAATCCACACCCACAACGCCAACCATTGGTTCAATCACAATCATCTTTAAGTTGTTGACTTAGACTCTACCCTAAACCTTATGTATGAAGTTTCATGCTTTTTGGTCATTCCCATCAAGAGATATCAATATGTAGCCTTTATAGCGCCCCCTAAAGGCAAATGTGAGAATGGCTTGGTCAATAAGATCCACGAGGCCTCTAGAGACAGTGTATAATGTTTCATGAGGGTTAGACTGAGTTTGACTGAGTTCTAACCTTTTTTGTGGGAAGCCACGCCTTAATCTAATTTCATTGGTTTATAGAAGTCACATGCTTTGGCCGGTAGGTCTGGTTTATATACCATTTGCATATCTTGGTCCAATGATGCTACACACCAAGTTTGGTGTAGATTGGAAAAACAGATCAAAAGTCCATTAATAATTATTTAAATGTTTTTCACAAAATTCAAAATGGCGGAAAATCTATCCTGACGGACTTTTAGCGGTCCAAGAGGCTTTTTTTTTCCCCATGCGGAGATGGACCTATGACCCAAATTTGGTGACTATGTTATATGGTGTATGAGATATGGCCATTCAAAGTGTGAAATTTTGTGTCACATGTTATGGCGCCACCATCAGGCCAGTTTGGATCATCTTTGGTTTGGGAGTAGCGGTTACCGGTACTGACCCGTGTGCAAAGTTTCATGTTTGTAGAGTGTAGCATCTAACGGGAATTTGCGCCAACGGAGGAAAACATTAATAAATACAGCTGCGATGGCAGCCATGACTGGGGTCTATGCTATGGCACTTTATGGCACATTGCCATGATTCACAACAGGCAACTGGGACAAGATAGCAATGTCACGACAGTGCTATCAGCAAAGACATTTAGCAGTTTCATGGTATTGACAAGACATAAGCTGTTAGCAAAGCTTTTTCAATGTTAGTAACTCTGTTTCCCATCACTATGTAACCTAATAAAAGGATAACACAATATGGAACCATTTGTGCAGACACATGTTAAAATGTGAGTGTTGCTGATAAAGTATGTATTTGTAAAATAGGTCATTGTAAGTATTCTGCTCTTGCTTAAATTATGTTAGCTTAGCAGATAGCTAACATGAAATTCTTGAAATAAAGACCCAGGAAACCGGAGTAAAGTGTAGGACCATTAGTTCCTTAATTGTTTCTTTCTTTGTAAAACTGTGAAAACATGAAAATATGGCATTTCAGACTGTCCATGTACATGTATAACCAGTGCTGAAATTGAGGGGGGATGAAGGGGGATCCCCCTTGTTAATAAAAATGGACAAGACCATCCCTCTTGTTAACTTTTTGGTGGAATGCATCCCCCATGATTTTTTTATAATTTTTTTTGCGCTTGAATCTAACGTAGCTGATCAAAAACGAAAAAATCTGAGTTTCTCGGCCTCGCACTCGCAAGTCCCCCCTCCCCCGCTCTACTCGCACAAAATCAGCTGTGACTGGTTGTCAAGGTTACGTTGTTAGCGTGCCACCTAGCTTCATGCAGCAGGTTAGCCTAATTTTGTAGACTGACAGCTAGCTACAGTTAAACCCAAAATGATTCATACCCATGCCAAATTTTTTGTTTAAAGAGTTTTTATTTGACAAATAGGTTTCTTCTGGCTGGAAATTACATAAGAAGGTGACAAAAGACAGTAAGAAATTTTGTTAGAAATAGTAACGAAAAATATTACCCATTTGTATGTTGTTTTTTTATTTTGACAAAACATGCCATGTCCAAAATTACTCATACCCTTTCTCAGTAATCAATGGCAAAGCCTTTATTTGCCATCACTGCAGTCAAACGGTCCTTATAATTATTGCAAACAAGCTTTTTGCACGTCTCCACTGAGATTTTGAACCACTACTCTTTTGCGAAGATCTCCAGGTCATTGAGATGTTGGAAGGCTTCCTTGCCATCACGCTAGTCTTTTGTTCCCTCCACAGATTCTCGATGGGATTTGTTGCTGGGCCACTCCAAAATGTTGATATTGTTTTCTGTTAACTGGGTCTAGGAGAAGTGGGGTCCTCCTTGGTCGGGGTCCATGGAGGCAAGCCTTGTGCAGTGTCCGCTGGAGCGTTTGCCTTGAGATGTGGGTACCAGAATTGCTCAGATTCTTCAGGGTGGCCTTGGAGGTGTTCTTTGAATTCTTCTTGGCCTCTCGCAATACCATTCTTGCCAGCACAGGAGTCACTTTTGGCTTACTTTGCACTGTGGCCACTGGCATATAGGCCTAACATTTTTCATTCTTTATGCGATATTATAAAAGTAAGGAGTAGGCTATACAATACTATCAAATATCAAAAGATTCTTAATCGATGTGCCGCTACCCCTGCGCTTGCTGCTGTGATAATATAACATAATGTAAACAATTTTTAAACGATGTCTATCTAAAATAGGTTTGTAGGTGTTGGGTTTAAATGAATGGATACCAGCGCATATATTCCACTGATAAAGTTCTCCACCAGATCTTACACTACAAATTGGCTTAAAAAAAATCACTCTTTGGTTCGCAACCAGCAGGCAAGAGCACTTGTAAATGAAGAAATTCCTCACCAGTATGACTCAATATCAATATGGAAGATATTGTGAAATAAATCCAATAATCTTTTGTCATGCCCCACTTAAGATACCCAATGTGCATACACAATGTGTTATTTAAATAGTTCATTGGAATGAGGTATAGGAGAGTGAAGTCATTCATCTTTCTGTTGTTTTGCATTCAATTCTCAAAAATAGCAAATATTTCAGTAGTGTAACTTGTACTGATTTTTTTGTAATATGATTTTCTATGTAGATGTTTTCGAAGTTCCACTTTTTAAATCAAAAATGAAAATATTAACAGTTTAGTTTTTTGAGTGAGGGGTGGGGGTGGTTGGGGGTGTTATGGAATGATTTGCTAAATTGGTCATTAAGCCATTTTACTTATATATTGTCTCAACCTATAAAATATCTAATTTAAAGCTACCAGAATGTACCCTTTCAATGCTGTAAAAATTTACAAAAATAAAAAATACACACCTGATCAGATATTTGACCATCCCCCTTGTTAGCTTTTAACAATTCGACCACTGTGTATAACTTTGAATCGCCTATTGTCATCACGTAAGTAACATAGCCTAGGCTAGTCATAATCACGAACTTGCCGATTAGTTAGCATTGAAGCTAATTGTAACATTGACGTCAATGGATAAATGCTATTAGCGATTAGCATATATTACTAAGACTAACGTTATTCTGAAACGATGCCAAATCAGAATATACAAAGTATAAAGAATATATCGAAGTAAACATTTACTTGCTACATACAGAAACACTTACAGACTTAGACTTCCAAAGGCTAACAAAGATGAAAGGTGACATTTACTGCAGCACTTATGTTGGCATATTTCTCAGATGTGGCTAGAAAAACAAAGGACTACGGCAAGAGAGAAGGGTTAACTGTAAGAACGCAAATGCAATACACCTTACACCTCTAGGTGGTTCTAAGCACAACACAAGCAATGTGGGGGCAGAACAGTAAGTATTATGGCAATAAGGTGACAGATTACATCCAACTGGTAGCACAGAAAACACTAACCATAACATTCTATTCTTAAGTCTTGACAGGCTTACCCTTTGTAGTGTTATGAAGGATAATTGTCATGTTTAGCTTCAAAACTATATCCAATGCCAATTTTATTAGCTTTTTAGTTTGAAGACACACTCGTTTGAAATTTTGTTGGTCTGTGGTGGCCATGTTTTTTAAGGTGCAGACTGTTCCTTTCAATATATTAAAGCACTATTCAAATAGATACTGTTAGAAAAGTTTAGTGAGCACATCTATAATGGTCTGCCAGGAAATGTGGTTTGAGTGTTTTTCACAAAATCCAAAATAGCAGAAAATCCATCAAGACGTACTAATGGGTTCTTGAGGCAAATATGTTCCTAATAGGGGCAGGAACCAGTCCAGCAATTTCCACATCTTTACATGACACAGGACGTGGGGCGTGATCTATCAAAATTGGCATATTTTGGTGGGCTGGAATAGCGCCCCCTTTGGATATTTTGTTATGGCACTTGTATGGCAGGGTGTGGCTTATGGGTGTCTACGCTCATGCAAAGTTGCATCTGTCTATGTATGTGTCCTAGCAATTGACACACACATTGCTAAAGTTTGGACATTCCCTCCATGGCAGCTACTGGTATTACCACTTACCAACTAACACTTAAAATCCAACTCCTCCTAGATGGTTCAACCAATCTTGATGCAAATTGGTAAGCAGCATCTGTAGACATAGTCCTTTGAAAACTGTTTTTGAAAAGTATGTATCTTAAACAACATGGCTGCCATGAGCCATTGAACACAGAAGATTAGTTGCGTTGTTGATACAGCGCCCCCTTTCGACCAAACATTACCATTTTCCAAACGTGACCTTTACTCACCCAAGTAGTTATGCCTATCAAGTTTCATGGCTCTAACACAAACAGGTCATGAGATACAAATATGTGTGGTTTGTAGCGCTCCCTTAAGGGTGAAATGGTTATGGCTTGTTTTGCTGACCCTTTGTAGTGTTATAAATGACCATAGTCAATTTAAAGTTTATATCTACAACTTTGACAATTTTATTAGCTTTATGATTTAAAGACACACCCACTTACAATTTAAATGGTCCATGGCGGCCATGTTCTTTCAGGCATAGAGGATTCCTTCAAGATTTCTAACGGTCTACGCAAATATACACTGTATACCAATTTTCGTGAGGATCGGTCAAACGGTCAACGATTAGATATGGCTTGACGGTTTTTCACAAAATCCAAAATGGCAGAAAATCCATCATGGCGGACTTTATGGGTTCTAGAGGCAAATTTGTTCTTCATGATGACATACACCTGTACACCAAGTTTCAGGTCAAAATATGACATGGGCTGCGGGGCGTGGCCGTGTCAACTTTTTACTTTTGGTTGCTTTGTATAGCGCCCCCTTTGGGTCAATTGGTATGGCACCTGTATGGCAGGGTGGGACACCTGGGTGTCTATGCTAATGCAAAGTTTCATCTGTCTATGACATTCTATCTCACGGGAATTTACACAGGTTGGGAGGAATAAATAATAAATATAGCTGCGATGGCAGCCCTGACCGGGGTCTATGCTATGGCACTTTATGGCACATTGCCAGGATTCACAAAAGGCAATTGGGACAAGATAGCAATGTCATGAAAGTGCTATCAGCAATGACGTTTAACAGTTTATGGTAATGACAAGACATATGCTGTTAGCAAAGCTTTTTCAATGTAAGTAACTCTGTCTCCCATCCCTGTGTAACCTAATTACAGCATTTAAAACAAAAACCACAAAATGGAACCATTTGTGCAGACACATGTTAAAATATGAGTATTGCTGACAAAGTATATATTTGTAAAATAGGTCATTGTAAGTATTGTGGCAATAAGGTGACAGATTATATCCAACTGACAGCACAGAGAAAACTAACCACAACATATTATTCTTCAGTCTTGACAGGCTTAACACTACAACGGGTATGAAGGATAATAGTCATAGTTAGTTTTCCACATTTTATTATCCTACAGCCTAATTCCAAGTATTCACACCCTTTACGCAATACTTTGTTGAAGCACCTTTGGCAGCAATTACAGCCTGAAGTATTCTTGAGTATGATGCTACAAGCTTGGCACACCTATTTTGGGGCAGTTTCACCCATTCTTCTTTGCAAATCATCTCAAGCTCCATCAGGTTGGATGGGGAGCGTCGTTGCGCAGCCATTTTCAGATCTCTCCAAAGATGTTCAATCGGGTTAAAGTCTGGGCTCTGGCTGGGCCACTCAAGGACATTCACAGACTTGTCCCGAAGCCACTTCTTTGTTATCTTGGCTGTGTGCTTAGGGTCGTTGTCCTGTTGGAAGGTGAACCTTCGCCCCAGTTTGGAACCTTGGAGCTCTGTCAGAGTGACCATCGGGTTCTTGGTCACCTCCCTGACCAAGGCCCTTCTCCCCCAATTGCTCAGTTTGGCCGGGCGGCCAGCTCTAGGAAGAGTCCTGGTGGTTCCAAACTTCTTCCATTTGCGAATGATGGAGATTTCTTTTTACCCTTCCCCAGATCTGTGCCTCGATACAATCCTGTCTCCGAGGTCTACAGACAATTCCTTAGACTACATAACTTGGTTTGTGCTCTGACATGCACTGACAACCGTGGGACCTTATATGGGACCTTAAGGTGTGTGCCTTTCCAAATCATGTCCAATCATTTGAATTTACCACAGGTGGACTCCAATCAAGTTGTAGAAACATCTCAAGGATGATCAGTGGAAACGGGATGCGCCTGAGCTCAATTTTGAGTGTCACAGCAAAGGGTGTGAATACTTATGTACATGTGTTATTTTAGTTATTTATTTTTAATACATTTGCAAAAAATTCTAAAAACCTTTTTTCACTTTGTCAGTATTAATGTAAAATGTTAAGATTTTTTTTTTATTTAATCCATTTTGGAATTAGGCTGTAACATAACAAAATGTGGGAAAAGTGAAGGGGTATGAATAATTTACGAATGCACTGTATGTATGTAGGTAAATTTGTATCTCCTGGTTTTAGCTATGGAGGAACGGACAATCTGTTTGATGCCCCAGTTCAGGCTGAGGTAGTATATCTAAAGTCAATGGAAATACTGTAGCTGGTGTTGGTCACAGTCCAAGTGCCAGTGTGAGAACAGTGTGTGCCAAAAGTTGAACGTCATATCCAGTTTTTAGAATGTGGACAGAAAAAAGGCCATCCTAAAGCCTAGGTTCTGCACCCCCGATTGTGACCCCCATTGTCTGATGTGAAGCACAGAAAACAGCAAGTATCAGACCATTGGATTTCATGGATCTTCAGAGGTAGTGCATGTCTTTCTCCAGCTCATCTTAGTGTTGCTTTATGTAGCCATAAGTTATTCTGTCTTCACTTTTGGAAAGACAATAAAATGTGCCGGGTAAAGTGTACTGTTGCAGGAGCACCACAATAGTGTACAACTGGCCTGAAGAGATATGGTGTATGCGCTTATTTAAGATTATACTTTTGTACTTACGAGTTTGGTGAGACCTGCAGCAGGGCATTGATGTCATTTCCTGGGTGACATTGTTTGGTTGTTGAATATGTTACCTAAAATAAGATCAGTGCAGAAGCATGTGTATCTGAAATGTGTGTGTAAAATTTGTAGAAAATACCTTTGAATGTTTTGTGGTGTGTCAAATGCAGTGTAGTCAATGGTGTACATGGGGTCTTGACTGAAATGTAGTGTCAGTCTACAACAGGGCATCTAATCAGTATGTGAAATAGGGATGGGCATTTTTCTACTTATCTTATCAATCTCATGGTCAGAGATTGAACTATATAGACTAAATACTAAAATCAGCATATTACTGTTTGGGTCAGGATGGCCCATGGTAGCCAACAGATTAAAGAGGGTTTAGTTTTGTGTTTTTTTAATCAGACAGCCATGGCAAAGCTCAGTGGGATTTGCGTTTTGTCTATTGGCCAAATCTATGGTTGTTTTGAAGAATCTATATTCTAAATAAGGATATAGATTTTTGTTTTAGCAAATAGAAAAATAAGTTGCTTGGAGATACTGTAGATGTCAGGGCATGGCACTGTATTCAGCCTCCTAGGGTTCAGCACCATGGACAGCTCCGGGTGCCAGCTCCTACTCCTGTTGTCACTCCCTCATGTTTTAAGTGTTCATTGTGTATTTGATTATTTGTTCTGTTTGGTCCCCCTGTATGCCTTGGTTCCTATTTAAGTTTCTGTCTTAGTTTCCTTTTGGTTTGTAAAAGCAACCACGGAGCTGCTTTGCCCTAACACTGATCTAAATAAAAATGCCTCCATACTAAACGTTTATGTAAAGACAGTAGATTAAATTAACATGGCTAACTCACAGTCAGCAGTAAAGGACTTCTCTCACATTCCCACCAGATGTGTTTGCACTGTTTAGGTCATGGCCTCATATTTCATTCAGGTTGTCAATACAGTTTTAAAACCCCAATGTCTGCTGGTATGTAGCCTAATCTTTGCCTACTTTTCATTAATCATTGATATGTTAATGTTGTCTTGCTTAGTGGTAGTAGGCCTACTCATGATTACATTAAACCGATATTTGGTTGCCTATGTATAGTTAACAAGTATATTTTCTCTCCAGTAGCACCTCTTGTTGCGACTAGTCAACTAATTATGCCCATTCCTAATGTGAATGCTAATAAATGCTTTAGAGCAAAGGTGTCAATGTGTTCAACAAGAACATGCTGTGTGAGGTGGGCGTGTTAGTTTATTATGTCAGTTGTATGATACAGGGGTACTCACCAGGTACATCTACATGTGAAAACTAATATTGGCTACGTGGGCCAGCAGCTGAGTTGCAGGTGGTGCACATGTGTTCTTTGTGCAGGTTGATGTTTTAAAGCTGTCATGATAGTCAGCTGATGGTGTAGTACAGTCCAGAGGAAGACCTATTCGATTACACATTCACAACAAAAAGGGGTACAAGTTAATGAGTTATTTAGTGAAATTGTTGCAAATGCTTTGTTCAAAAGGGTAAGTGGAGATGACAGTGTTCTTTTTAATAGGGAAAGTAAGAAAGGAAATATGAGTTGCATTCGCTAATCCTCAGACATAATTTATGGAGTTGTAGAGAAACTTACCATATTGTGGGAGTCTTCTGGTAGAAAGCTGCAGCATTATGGAATGGGCCCCTTGAGGTCATGCAAGTCATCTTTGGCTGTGACTGGTTTGTTAGGTAGTGTAAAAACAAGATTTCAGCCATTTCCACAGTTTAGTATAACTCAAATATTGTATAGCACTTATTGCTTTAAAAGCAGAAGCCCAAATGCGTACATTTTCTTCAATGTGTTTAAGTAGTCATTTATCAATTTATTTTTTATAAACTCTGAAGTGTTAAATGGTATGTCATTATCCAATTATTTTTCCCAATAAGGGTGACAAATATAATAATACTAATTGTAATAATAATTTAAATACTAATACTAACTAAGTGGGTTTTGCGACGGGATCTAAAGATATTCATGGGGTCAGAGTTCTGGATAGCTGGCGAAAGGGAGTTACAGAGAACCGGGGCAGCAGTGCTGAATGCTTTGTCCCCCATGGAACGGAGTCTGGTTTGGAGGGTGTTCAGAAGACCAGCGTCAGAGAAGAGGGTGGTACGAGAAGGCATGTAGGATTGAAGGAGGTCAGAGAGGTAGGAGGGGGCTTGTCCGTGTGGAGATTTGTTGGTGGCTATTATTTTTGAATGAGATGCGAGACTCAAATATGACCACTATTGTTTCAGATTCAGTCAAATTACATGTGTGGCTTGTTGCTGATGAAGCAAATATTTCAACAATTATAATTCTATAAATACAAGTATTCCTTCATGAAAGCTGTTGTAGAGTGGCAATATTTGTACATGGGTAGGTTTTGCGTCTTTAATGTATACATGATCTATCAGTGTTCACTTTTCAGTTGTTGGGTAGCAGACAGATTGCACATAGTTGTGTTTGGCCATCAGGTGGACAAGCGAGGATGATGTGAGAGCATTGTCATTAAAATCACCCATGATGAGTTTTGTACCTGGATATTCATCTACTTTGTCAATAAGTTGTTTGAAATGGCTGCAAAATATTTCAAGTGGATATGTTGATGGGCAATAAACGACTGCGCAAGTCAAAGGAATGTCTTCCACATGGAATAGTAAGGTTTCTAAATTAGTACATTGAGGCGTTAAAGTGTGAACTTTCCTGTTGGCCTTGAAATAAACTCGTACTCCTCCATGTGCCTGATGTTTAAGGGAAGTTGTAACTTCATTGCTAGTGTCATAACAATTGTATCGGGGGTTGTGCTGAAATTGAAAGTCTGGCAAATGTGGTTGCTGTGTGCTGTCGTGGACTGTTAGCCATGTTTCTGTTAAGCATATGTAGTCGGCATTCATGACAGTTGTATTGCTTTTAATGTCATCGATATGAGCCATTAGACCTTGGGTGTTGTATAAAACAATAGAGCATGATTGGGCGGATTTGACATTGTGGTCGGAAAATAAAATCCATTTTGGCATAGATGCGATTGCGTCAGCAGCTGTGGCATTGCTATATATATTGGATTCATTGAAATCTTCAATTAGAAGTCCACTTAGATTTCTGACTCTACTAAGAGCAACATACGCTTGTCCTGCAGCAAATATTTTCTTCAAGGAAACCACAGCCTGATGTACTGTTAAGCCTTGTACTTTATGGAAAGTGTATGCCCATACTAATTTCAGAGGAAATTGATGTCTAAGGCCATTGCTGGCGGAAATTCTTTCTTCTTCTGGATGAATGACTGTAGTGTTCTGTTTAGATGTAGATGATAGGGGCATTTTTAGTCTTTGCATTTGGCCCACCTTTGGATGGTCAAACATTACATGTACAGTGCTGTGCAAAAGTATTTGCCCCCTTACAGATACTTATTGTTTTTGCACATTTGTCACACGTAAATGTTTCTGATTATGAAACACATTTTTCTATCAGACAAAGATAACCTGAGTAAATACAAAAAGCTGTTTTTAAATGATGATTTCATTTATTAAGGGAAAAAAGCTATCCAAACCAACCTGGCCCTATGTGAAAAAGTAATTGCACCCCCTTGTTAAATCATGAATTAACTGATATTAACCACATTTTTGGATAAGCTGAGTTCAATTTCACTAGCCACACCCAGGCCTGATTACTGCCAGAACTGTAAAATCAGAAATCACTTAAATAGAACCTGTCTGACAACATGAGTAGGCTAAAAGATCTCAAAAAGCAACACATCATGCCCCGATCTGAAGAAATTCAAGAACAGATGAGAAACAAAGTCATTGACATCTATCAGTCTGAAAAGGGTTACAAAGCCGTGTCTAAGGCTTTGGGACTCCAGCGAACCACAGTGATAGCCATTATCCACAAATGGAGAAAACATGGAACACTGGTGAACCTTCCCAAGAGTGGCCGGCCTACCAAAATTACTCCAAGAGCGCATCGACTCATCCAGGAGGTCACAAAAGAACCAAGAACAACATCTAAAGCACCGCAGGCCTCACTTGCCTCAGTTAAGGTCAGTGTTCATGATTCAACAATAAGAAACTGGGCAGACATGGTATCCATTGGAGTGTTCCAAGACGAAAACCACTGCTGACCAAAAAGAACTCAAAGGCCCGTCTCACATTTGCCAAAAAACATCTTGATGATCCCCAAGACTTGGGAAAACATTCTGTGGACTGACGAGACAAAAGTGGAACTTTTTGGAAGGTGTGCGTCCCATTACATCTGGCGTAAAACTAACACGGCATTTCAGGAAAAGAACATCATACCAACAGTCAAACATGGTGGTGGTAGTGTGATGGTCTGGGGCTGCTCTGCTGCTTCAGAACCTGGGCGACTTGCCGAAATTGATGGAACCATAAATTCTGCTCTCAACCAGAAAATCCTGAAGGAGAATGTCCGGCCATCAGTTCGTGTCCTTAAGCTCAAGCGCACTTGGGTTATGCAGCAGGACAATGATCCGAAGCACACCAGCAAGTCCACCTCTGAATGGCTCAAAAAACCCAAAATGAAGGTTTTGGAGTGGCCTAGTCAAAGTCCGGACTTAAATCCGATTGAGATGCTGTGGGATGACCGTAAACAGGCTGTTCATGCTCAAAAACCCTCCAATGTGGCTGAATTAAAACAATTCTGCAAAGAAGAGTGGGCCAAAATTCCTCCACAGCGATGTGAAAGACTCAGTTATCGCAAACGCTTGTTTGATAATCTGAAACATTTAAGTGTGACAAATATGCAAAACAATAAGTATCTGTAAGGGGGCAAATACTTTTGCACAGCACTGTATTTCATTAGGGAAAGAATTGGCCTGTGAGTCGTCATGTGCAGTAATAATTTGCATAACGGTTCCAAATGCACTAGACCATCTGCCACAGAAATGTTTCGCGTCAACATAATACGAGCTCCGACTGCTAAAGTAATACTGGATTCCAAACATGACTTTTATGCGGCTGCCATGTTTTCTTTCTAGCTGGCCAGTTTTGGGATTTTTCTCAAAGTCTAGTGCTTTTATGATAGTGGGTTCTGCACATGTGGTAAGGAGCATATGTGAGTTAAATGCATTAACTTCCTTATTGGTGGCATAGATATGAAGTGCATTGACTTGTTCTCCAGTTTAACATGACTGCAACATTTTAATGTCATAGGGGTGTAGAGGGGAATTTTTTTCATGCGTTCTTTTTAAATGATCATCCCATAAATTGACAGTTTTTGATACAGAATACAGTGGCATGCCTTTGACAGGCGGTAGTTGAAAGAAATCGCCGACAGCAATGATGCTAATTTTCCCAAAGGGTGTGTAGTCTCCTGTTTGCTTGATTTGTCTTAGCCTTCCATGAATGTAAATTAAAAGTTTATGGTCAACCATGGATATTTCATCAATGATTAATACTTGTTAAGTTTCCTAGTTTTGTTCTGAGGGAATTAATTTTCTCCTCCCCAAGAGGTTGATATGGCGGTGACACGTTTATTCCAATAGACAAGGCGCTATGTATTGTAACAGCATTTATGTTGAATGCTGCCACCCCAGTGGGTGCTGTCAGCAATACAGTGATATCATCAGGGTTTGCTCCAGTGAGTGACAAGATCCTAGTTGATTCATATTGTATTGCTTTGATTAAATTACTTTTCCCAGTGCCTGCACCACCTGTTATGAATACCTTCAGAGGTTCAGGATTGTTTCCATAGGATTTTTGTAAACACCATACTCTGACTTTATTGAAGATTCCTGATTGTTCTTCAACGACCGTAACAATTTTATGGCTTCAGCTCTACACATTACAGTGTTATTTTGCTCAAGAGTAATGATAGAAATGGCATTTGTCATTAACTCAGGGATGTTTGTGTCTGCATATTCTTGCTCGTTGTCAGAGTCGTGTATTATTGCATATTTATCTTCCAGTCGTGCTAGTTCTGTTTCTGGGCATATTTGGGGCCAGGCATCCTGAAGTTCAGCACTGTTTTGTAAAATTTCTTGTGCTCTGTCCAATTTGTCAGCGTCCTTTCCATGAGCGATTTGTTTCAACAATACATTTCACAGTTTGCAACGTGTTGTTAGCTATTGTGACTGCCCCATTTTCATAGAATGCCTCGTAGGTTTCAAATGGTGGTGGTTTTAATTGACATTTTGGGGCAAAAACAGCTGCAGGATGGAATGGTATTATTTAGATGCGTCCTTTGTTACTGAGAATCTGGGATATCTTATCACTGCTGGTTCTGAACGAGTTTTTTTCAGTACAAAGCCAAAGTTATTTTTGAGTTGTATTAAGCCTGGTTGATTTATAACTTGTGATGCAGCTAACATACGGTAAGCAGAGCAAAACTCAGCAAGGGAAATGCATTTCATCTCGTCTGTGTCTGGGCGGTTTTTGTATCTATCAACAATACTTCTCATCCAAATATCTGTGGAATCATCACCTGGAGGCAAGTTTTTTAGTAAGCTTAACGGTTTAGACATTTTCATAGGATACTCTCCAACGGGTATAAATATGACATTGTGGCTGGAATCGGTCAAATGCATACCTGTGAGTCCATATACAGATTCTTGTGCACTGATCTACTGTGTAGGTAGATACTTCCAATTTGCTTTAAGGCTTCCTTTGTGTCAAGATTGCCGTTGAATGCTTCTTTTTGTGCCACATCAAGTAATTGACCAATTTCATGTTCGGATTTTGATATGTATGAAATTATGTACACAACACAGGCATATTCATCTGCAGTATATTGAATGTCCATGTTAGCATTCCATGCACGTAGCAGATGAGTGTTATACTGATTTACCAAAGCATGATTTGGTTGTCTTTGCAAAATCACATTTGTCTTATTCATGAGCTCTGCGTTGGCAGCTTCAAAATCGGATTGAGAAGTGTTCACAGCGGTGAAAAAGGCATCGGTTGAGGCATAAGCATTTTTTGGGTCAGACAAAAGTATTTTCATGTGTTGTAGAAGTGGCTTAGGTTGGAGCTGTCCAACGCGCTTGTTGTCATGAATAGCTGCATGATTATCAGTGGTAGTTGTAATGTCGGGTGTTTCCACGTTTACACTGTCAGTGGCATCACTGTCCATCGTAGGTCTAGTAATAAATGTACGCTTAGATGCTGGGCGAGGGAAGCCAAATCTGCAAGGAGTTTTATTCTTTCTACAGGATTTTGAGTGCCTTCTACTGTGTGTTTGCACAGTAGCAACAATCTCATGCAATTCTTCATCGTGTGTAGAAGGTATGTCACATGTGATATATTTGTCAACAAAGGAAAGAAAGGAAAGGAAAGGAAAGAACTTCTTGTTCAGTGTTTTTATCAATTTGAGGTGCATCTTTAACCCAAAATAAAACACGTATATGCGGGGATCCACGATTTAGAAATTCTGTACGAGACCAAAAGTTCACAACATGTCCTATAGGTGCAGCTTGAGACATTATGATATCTTTTAGAAAGCAGTGCCATCGGTGATCAAACATTCTTGCTGCTGTAACAGGGTTGCGTTTTAAGCAGAGCGCATTTCTCTAACCATGTCAGCTCATCTATGTTTACCTCTTTTCCTTCTTGTTTCATAAGTGTATTGAGCATTTCTGGCCACCGCATATCAGCTGAGGAGAATGATGCAAAAAAAGTAGGTTTGCCAAGTTGTCTAATCATTGCAAGTAAGTCTCTTTGTGATGATTGCCAAAAAGGTGGTGTACCACGGATAGGTCGCAAGAATTTATAGCCTTCATCACAATGTAACACTTTTATTAAAGACTCCGGATCTTTTGACATGTCAGCTGTTCCTAACATTCGATCCCTTTCTCATGGCAATGGATACATTTGCCACAACTTGCTTAAGTTCTGATAAATATTGAGCATAGAACAGGTAGTCTGTATTGCGAGCAAATCGTCTATCTGCATTTAGAATACGGGTTTTAAGATAAGTAGAAAGTGTGATTTTCTCTTGTCTAGAATCGTGAAAGGTTGGCCCCCCCAGTGGGGAATAATACTGGGAAACATTTAGCTTCATTTGTTTTATCTGTCAACAAGCTGATTGGATTGTTAGATTCAGCAGGAGCAATCGATATGATGGAGTTTAAAAATACTGGTCAAGCACCTCTTGACCAAGGTTGACAGGCTGTAAACATGTGTCCAGAAATAGGCCATGTTGTGACTCAGAAAAAGAGGATGATAACCTTACATTAACCGTCTCGTCAGAATTACAGTTAGGGCCAAAAATATTTGGACAGTGACACAAGTTTTGTTATTTTAGCTGTTTACGAAAACGTATTCAGGATACAATTATATAATCAATATGGGCTTAAAGTGCAGACTCTCAGCTGCAATTTGAGAGTATTCACATCCAAATTGGAGCAAGGGTTTAGGAATTACAGCTCTTTAATACGTAGCCGCCTCTTTTTCAAGGGACCAAAAGTAATTGGACAATTGACTCAGAAGGCTGCAAAAAAAAATAACAACGCTGCATGGGCTCTTCCCTCATTAACCTGTCATCAATTAAGCAGTTAAAAGGTCTGGAGTTGATTCCAGGTGTGGCGTTTGCATTTGGAAGCTGTTGCTGTGAACACACAACATGCGGTCAAAGGAGCTCTCAATGGAGGTGAAACAGACCATCCTGAGGCTGAAAAAAAGAAGAAATCCATCAGAGAGATAGCAGAAATGTTAGGAGTGGCCAAATCAACAGTTTGGTACATTCTGAGAAAAAAGAGTGCACTGGTGAGCTTGGGAATTCAAAAAGGCCTGGACGTCCATGGAAGACAACAGTGGTGGATGATCGCAGAATCCTTTCCATGGTGAAGAAAAACCCCCTTCACAACATCCACTCAAGTGAAAAACACTCTCCAGGAAGTAGGTGTATCAGTATCTAAGTCTACCATAAAGAGAAGACTTCATGAGAGTAAATACAAAGGATTCACCACAAGGTGCAAACCATTAATCAGCCTCAAAAATAGAAAGGCCAGAATTGACTTTGCCAAAAACACCTGAAGAAGCCAACCCAGTTCTGGAACAGCATTCTTTGGACAGATGAGACTAAGATCAACCTGTACCAGAATGATGGGAAGAAGAAAGTTTGGAGGAGAATTGGAACAGCTCATGATCCAAAGCACACCACATCTTCTGTAAAACATGGTGGAGGCAGTGTGATGGCATGGGCATGCATGGCTTCCAATGGCACTGGGTCACTTGTGTTTATTGATGATGTGACAAAAGACAGAAGCAGCCGGATGAATTCTGAAGTGTATAGGGATATTCTTTCTGCTCAGATTCAGCCAAATGCAGCAAAGTTGATTGGACGGCGCTTCACAGTACAGATGGACAATGACCCAAAACATACTGCAAAAGCAACCCAGGAGTTTTTTAAAGCAAAGAAGTGGAATATTCTGCAATGGCCGAGTCAATCACCAGATCTCAACCCAATCGAGCATGCATTTCACTTGCTCAAGACAAAACTTAAGGCAGAAAGACCCACAAACAAGCAACAACTGAAGACCGCTGCAGTAAAGGCCTGGCAAAGCATCACAAAGGAGGAACCCCAGCGTTTGGTGATGTCCATGGGTTCCAGACTTCAGGCAGTCATTGCCTGCAAAGGATTCTCAACAAAATATTGAAAAGTAACATTTTACTTGGGGTTATGTTTATTTGTCCAATTACTTTTGAGCCCTGAAATGAGGAGCGTTTGTATAAAAATAGCTACAATTCCTACATGTTTAATCATATATTTTTGTTCAACCCCTTGAATTAAACTTTAAAGTCTGCACTTCAATTCCGTTGTAGTTGTTTCATTTCAAATCCAATGTGGTGGCATGCAGAGCCCAAATCGTGAAGATTGTGTCACTGTCCAAATATTTTTGGGCCTAACTGTATGTGTGTCTGTGTCACTAGTCAGACTCTGTGTGTCTTCACTGTTACCATAATGTATACAATCAACTTCAACAGTCTCTTCTATTTTACTCAAAGGGTTCACCCATTTTTCATTAATTTGTACATCTCCATAATATTTATCATTTGTGAATAAATATCTCAAGGCATTGATGACATTGTCTGTTCTAACATGGTGAAACTCATAGTGGCCTTTGAAAGCAGCTTTTCGTTTCAATTTCATCAGCACTGTCAGATCTTCATTGTTATTGCGTGGTAGAGCAGTTGTAACATGGGTTAAGTTAGATGGGACACATACGACAGGTCCACGTACACCATTCTGGCCTCCTCTTGGCAAGGGATACATTTTTATGAATGCCAAAATTTTCCCAATAAGGTGTTGCTCTAGGGAATTAAGTTGTTCCAACACATGTGGAATGGGGTTTACATGCAAGTTGTTTTTGCTGGAATTTTCCCACCAAGAATCTTTTTGTGGCATGTGTAACAAATCCATAACTTTTGCGTTTAGTGTCATTATCATGTTTCCGTTTTAGAAAAGACATACGGAATGTTTCATCTGTATGATATTTTTTTGAGAATCTTTTACAAAGGCGAGAATCCTTAATCTCAGGATTATTGATGTATTTAGTATGACTACTGTCACGAACACATTTTTGGAATGCTTCATCTGTGGCATATTTAGCTTTACTGTACTCTTTGACATTAGTCTGGAAAGTGACATTCCTTTTATAGTTAAGTTTGCTTTTTTCTTTCACCGAATGTTGGTGTTGCATGTCATTTGCATATTTCAGTATGCTTTTTTCTTTCAATGAATGTTAGTGTTTCATGTTATTTGCATACCTTCGTTTGCTTTTTCCTATTGATAACCTTTGGCGTGCTTTGTCATTTGCACATCTCTGTCTTTGAGTCCTTAGTTTATGTATGTATTGTTCATCTTTGCTAGGTTCTGTGTTTATCTTATTGTTAGCAATGGAAGAGTGTGAATGCTTATTTGAACAAGTGGTAGGGATGTCTCTGTGTGTCACACACATAACATAATGGTTACCGTTTACGTGATTTAAGTAAATTGCATCACCATGTGTAGTGTTGTTTGACAAAGAGTTTTGGATATGGTCAGAAGGGTATTTATTCCACCTGTTTTCGTTATATGTATATATGTCAACTTGGAAGAGGGCAGCAGCAGCATATATTTCAACATGGGTTGCCCAACTTCCTGAGCATCTCATTCGTAAGTTAATCCAAATGACCAATAATGGATAAAGGCTCATCGTCCACAAGAGTTTGAAAAGCTGAGGGATGTTTTAAAATGTGACCAACCACAGCGCGGCGTATTTTCATGTGACCATTTTGACTTCCAGCTATGGCAAATGCTAGAGCTCTGAAGAAACAGTTTCCATCTGATTGGATAGCTTCACTGTAGCAAGGTTTTCCCATTGGCACAGGTTCTACAGGAGTTGATCTGGTTTCTGAGTTGTTTCTCAAATTTAAAATAGAACACAAATTTACCCTGGAGTTATATGACAATGGTTGAAATTGAAAGTCAGCAGTTGCTACATCACATATAATGACATCATCTGTGTCCTTATTTACATGAAGATTTGAAAGGGCAAATTGTGTGGCAGGGGTGCTTTGATCAAATGTGACTGTCTTCTGTTCCCAATTGAGTGAAGTTGTCGGCATAGGCACATTGGACTGTTCTGTGACTGGTATTGCATGCTCTACCATGCTTGATTGACCTTTTACTATGGCACTGTAAAGTGGCTTTGTGTCATAGTTGCTTAACAGTTTTACAAGGTTGTGATTATCAGCATTAGTGGAAAGGCAGTCTATTCGCTGTACATTTACACCTGTTACTTTCAAACTGTTTGCCAGAACTGTTTAATGATGTCATAAGTCTGCACATGTGTTGGTAAAGTTATTTTAATGTAGCATGATATATCACAACGGCTTTGCCTTGAGAATCTTTGGCACCTGACATGTTGCGTGCATGGGGATCTACCACTGTAAAAGTATTGCCTTGTTTAATTATAACAAAAAAAATTCATCAATGGTAACAAGACATTTACTGTAGTCAAGCAGGGCTGTTTGTAAAGCTTCGTAAAGGTGCATAACAATGTCAGAAATGCCTGCATCATCAAAAATATCAATAATTCCTGAGATAGATGTTCCAAAGTTTACTGAAAATACAGCGTTACATAGTGTCATTGTATGTGGCAATTCTGTCAGCAAAACATAACCTTTATTTTTGTCCTGAATCTTGCCATTGTTTCTTAATGTTGTGTACAACTTATTGCCTTCACGAAGGATGTCATGAATGTCTTCAGGTTTCCATGAGAACGCATCTCTTATATTACTCATCAATACTGCTGTTATGCTGTTTGGTACACACTGCTTACCAGCGTTCTCATTATAACACCTGTGACCTTGATGGAAATATGCTTGTACAGGTGAGAGTTTAAGTGGTTTGTCATTGGTACACAATGTAACATGTTCCTCTGGAGTTAGTTCTTTTTCTGAGTTTTCTTTTTTGGTAGGAGGAAAGGTCACATAAGTGTGGTCTGCTTTTTTTGAATGAGGAAACATAACCTCAGTGTTATGTGTTGTAGGGTGAGGTAGTGTAGTGGGAGGTAATGGTAAGGGTGGAGTAGTATCAGGTGATGGTGATGAGATCTCTCTCCATCTCCTTCTCATTGCCTCCGCCTTCTGATGTCCTTTTTTTCGTGGCGTCTGGAAAAATATACACATAATGCAAGCACTTGTTTTGATTAAGTGAACACTAGTCATTACAATTCGGATGTGGCGTAAAGATTATTTCAATGGAGTCTAACTTTAGCCAGTGTACTTGTTTTTCTAAATTCCACCTGTGTTACATTACAATTGTCCCTATGATGATGAAGTTAAACAGAACACTTGTTTCGCTAGCAAGTTAATCTCACTTGAGAAGGGGGCAAATGACAAGCACACTGAAAATGACGTTAGATGAATTGAAATGACCTTGTGAATTTTTTTGTAGTCATGCAATCAGTTTATAAATGCAAAAACTAGATTCACTCTTACCAGCATCATCTTCTTATAGCAATATCATAATAACAAGTGTGTGAGTAAATGCAAGATGGGTGGCAACATTTGTACATTTTCTTAACTTTAAGTACAGTATGTGAATTGAACGTTCATTATCTGGTTGCATTTCAGAATGTGAGAATTAGGGAAGGACTGCTGGTAAAGAAGATTAAGACAGGTGTGAGATGCAATTGGAGCTTCATTCCATAATAACAAAAATTGGTGCTCCTTAAAATGTTGTGCTGGCCACCAACCCAAGTAAATTCTCAACCTGTGGGAAACACTGAATGATGTGCCAATATAAGCCATAAAAGCTTTGTTGTTTTTATAAGGTGTATGTTGAAGGATCCATACTAGGAACTGCCACTATCTTACAGTCATTGTTAATGTAGGCTAGAATATGTTTACGCCTACAATGTAAATAAGTCATAAAACATACCAGCATAATATAGATAACAATCAACTCATCTGACTAAGGGTAAGTAGGAAAATTTCTTATTCCCCAAAAAGTTGAACTCTCAGCTTAAGACTGTGTTTTAATAGTTTGTATATTGCATGTTCAGATATTTCAGTGATAATTTGTGCAGTGTAACATGCAGACTCAGTTTGTTGATGTCCAAGCATAGCTCTGCTAACTGCAGATTTTGCCACAGTTTTCAAACTAACAATAGAAGACCCAAACAGAGACGCGGAATAACGTGTGTGTACACTTTGCAATGTGAGCATAACAATTTTACATTCACTTACAACTGGCTACTGGACACAATTAATAACAGCAGCAGATTCAACATGTGAG
Organism: Galaxias olidus; assembly: GCA_026901105.3. Lineage (NCBI taxonomy): Eukaryota > Metazoa > Chordata > Actinopteri > Galaxiiformes > Galaxiidae > Galaxias > Galaxias olidus. The sequence goes on along the minus strand of JAPMUY010007529.1, from coordinate 50,199 downwards.
ACGTGGAAAACAAATGCAAAATTGAAATTAGTATATTTACAATTAACGGGGACAACTTGGAATCATTAATAATTTAATAAAAAGTGCAAGTGTACATTTGGTTTAGGACTATAAATGCAACAGTTACATACCTGCACAAATAATTCAACAGGAGCAGATCCAAGTTGTGGCACATAGGGAAAATAAATAAAGATATTGACTTCCAGCAACTACTACACAGATGTAGCTCCTAAGTAATAACACATTTACATAGTTTCCATTTTCTGAATAATCAAAACACTGCCAAACTGCTCTGGATATAGTCGACGCCATATTCGCAAATTTCGCAAACAGGAGAACGTTTTTTTTTTTATACCTTGTTTTTTAAATTCGGTTTTGCCAACATTAATGACTGATGGTCGTTTTTTATATAACAACATTAGACTAAGAGCACACGACATATCAGTGCAAATGTTAATATGCAACCTAATTTCAATGTGTACATGAACAATACATTTACGTGACATTCAAATGTTTCAAAGCACAAAACAAACATTAGCAAACATTTCCTTGTTACCATTGCCTATAGAAATACATTGCGCTATGACTGTAAATACGAAGTTTTTTTTTAACATACCTGTACGAATTAATCCACGTAACAGGAGCAGATCCAAGCCCATAGGGAAAATAAACAACCAGTTAAATTATGTTACATACCATGAATAAAGACGGTGACTTTCAGAAAAAAAAAAATCGTTTCCATCTTCTGAAAAATCAAACTATAACTACACCGCTTATAGGAGACGCCATAGTAGCAGACTTCAACTCGCTGGTTTAACAAACACAACGTTTCAGTGCAAATTTTGACAATATGCAGCCGAATTTCAATGTGGACATGAATAATAATACGTTCAACCGACTATAACTGGAAATAATTAATTTAACCCGTCAGTCCATAACGTCTCTCAAATGTATTGCTTTGTCCCCACTTTTACTAACGCATAGCCTAATGTAACACCAATGTTACACAAAATATATAAAAGCTGAATATATAAACGAGCACAGACAAGAAAAATATTACAAAACAATTACACAATTCTGCACAGTGTAACTCTCGATGCCATGCACGCCAATTATTTTTGCCCAACTGTTCAACCCGATAACAGAATTTAAAACAGAAAAGCAATGTGCAAGCATTTGTGCAGACACAGTAAAATGTGTGTGTGTGTTGCTGACAATGTATGTATTATGGCAATAAAGTGACATATTATGAAGGAAAATATTCATGTTTAGCTTCAAAACTACATCCATGACAATTTTATTAGCTTTTTAGTTTGAAAACACACTCGTTTGAAATTTCGTTGGTCTGTGGTGGCCATGTTTTTTAAGGTGCAGATCAGGATGTACAGAAAACATATCAGAAGCACATGGAAGGACTTACAAGGTGAGTTGACTATTTCATGTCTTTCAATAAATCATATCTTTTTGGACACTAACTCTCAGCAAATTGTTTATTTTATAGAGCTAAAAGTCCCGTGGGAAGAAGCAATCGACGAGGCATACGAAAGAAAGAAACTCCGCTACAGCGAATTAGCAGCTGAAGCAGAACAGCAAGGTTGGAGAATAAAGGTGTGCCCTGTGGAAGTTGGATGCCGTGGATTTGTGGCAATATCAACTACCAAACTACTTAAGAGTTGGGGATCTGCGACAAATATTTGCGCCAGACCATAAAAGCTATATCAGATATAGCAGAAAGAAGTAGCCAGTGGCTGTGGCTGAAAAGGAAGGACTCTATGCACTGTAAAAAAAAATTTGGCCATTTAGTTAGTTCAACTTGTTTTAATAAGTTAGTTGTACTAAAATTAAGAAAACATTGGGTGAACTTGTTATTTCAAGTTGGGACCTGCTCAACTGATCACGCAACTGATTAGTCAATGCAACTTAGACATGCAAGTTTACTCAAGAACAATTGAATTAACATACTGAAGACGTCATCTGACTCTTGACAGTGTGAAGTAAGTCATCGTTACTGCTATCCTGATAGGCCATAGGCCATATATTGCATATATCCCAGCAAGTTATTAAATGTGAAATTAATGATAATACAATTTATTTGGATTGTGCTTTACTTTGCAAGAGTAATCTCAAAGTGATACAATCCGTATTAAACATATATAGCAAATTATATAAGGCATATGAAAAACATATTTTTTGCAACTCTTACTTTGAATATCGTTATCATTAATGACAACTCCTGAAATTTCCGCCAATTGCAGTTGTTAGATCTGCGGCTTAAGGGTGCGCGGGCTGTAACTCGCGCACCTTAAGCGCCTGGGTTCGACTGGCGACACGTCAGGCAACTTCATCGATGTTTTGACGCTGCGGATGCAGGACGGTGCTTCCCTGGCAAGCTGTGAAACTTGGGAATGCAATCTGAAGTATCCGAAGGGGACGATTCAGACATGTGCATCCCTCCTGATATCTATTGGGAAAAAAGGAGTATGTTGACCTGACGTGTTTACGTTAAGGTGCTGTGTCGAGAAAATTGATTTATTCAACTTACCTTTTACCAATTCAAGTTCCTCCACATGTCAATATCATTAAATGATCAGTTTAGTGTATGTCAATTTTGTCAACTCAAAAAGTGAGTTGCATGAACTTAAATTGAAGTACATCAAACTAAAATAACGAAGTTTGCCAGAACCTATATTCTTTGCTCCTTACTCAAAATCTTAAGGCAGCCAGGTTACTCATAATCATAAGTTGAGCCAACTTAATTTTTTTTACAGTGTATGGGCACAAAAGTCAAGAACATCATGCTGAAAAACCAAGAAAGGATTAATCTCAGGACAAAGGTATAAAAGGTAAGTCTTTCCTGCAGAGCGTCATTTATCAAGCCTGCAGTAACAGATGATTTTCTTTTCAGGTGGTACGTATCTCTGCAGAGTTGACACTGAAAGCCTAACATTGAATAGGAATTAGGGATAGGTATAGGGATATCTCAGTTTAATTAATAACATTTATTTTTTGTGTTTTTATTTTTTATTTTTTATATCTGGCCGTGCCGAGAGCGGATATAGAAGAGGGTGACTCTGAGACGTCATTGCTCACCGTTAAGCCTTCTGGAGGGGTCGTGGGCTCAAATTAACGAAACATCTGGGATGGAGGGTGCCCACTTGAAAACCCCAATGACATATCTGCTCTCAACCTAAGTCCATTCTAAAATATAGTCTTTTGAAGTGCTCATCTTGGAATAATGGCATAATGAATATTATAACATCTGTGTAAATTGAAAAGTACCCTTTCCAAGTGTCTTTTAGTGTGATACAAATTACTATTTTTGTCATTTTGACTTGTGTCTATCTCTATCATGTTGCAGTGGGGATAGGATGCTAGTGTTATAACCACAAGGCCCAATATTGTGCTAAGTGCATGAAACCTCACACCTATGGTGTGACAGGTTTTGCTCGTCACTTCATATGATCCATTTGTCACACCATATGATATGAACTTTATTTTCCTACACACAGCTGAGCTAACAATTTAGTCTTGGATTTTTCCTGGTTAATCCGAAATTCCGGCTATATTTTCTCCTTTTGTCCTTTAACAACCGCATGCTGGATTGTTTAACTTATCTTACCCAATACAAGGTGAGGATCCAACATGCCCCCTCTGTGGGGGGCGGCTAATCTCAAACACATAATGTCTGGGTGCAAGACGAGCCTTACACAAGGAAATACTACATCAAGTACTAAAATGCTTTGAAGCAATAGAGCAGGCGCTCAACTGTTAATTCCCTGCCCATTGGAGCACAGGGCAACATTGCACCACATTCGCTTTGTCAGGGAGGGAGTTCCGGGAAAGAAGAGTTATGACCAAAACAAAGTTCAGGGCAGCTGAGGAGAGCATGTTTTTTGAAAATGCTTGCTGATGTTGGCCGAGAGTTCCATCGGATATTGACCGTGCCGAGAGCGGATATAGAGATGGGGGTGGCTCTGAGACGCCATTGCTCACTGTTAAAGCCTTCTGGAGGTGTCCGTGGGCTCAAATTAACATTCAGAATTGGGACAATTGAAAGGTTTGGTTAGTGCTAATCATAAAATTATCATGGAACACATGGAAAATAGTATCAGCAAGAGTCACAAGCAATTTGTTAGATTTATAACAGGGTTTGTCAAAATGAACCTGAAATATATTGAAAGATTGAGGACAGATGTCTTACTTTGCGCAATTATTGAGAAAAATGGACTTAGTTCATCATTACTATCTTCAGATTCAGCATTTCCTTGTGCTATCATTCCCAATCAAATATTTGCAATGCCGTGCAATAAAGTGAGTTACTTCAGTTACTTTAAGAGTTACTTAATGTCACACCATATGGCAATTTTAGACACTAATACAACGAATTGAATTAATTCAGATTCCACTAGAAAATCAAAAGATCAAATACATTTTTGGAAATCTAAGAGTTAGTACAACACAACTTCATTTTCATGCCTAATAGACCAAGGACGTTTTAACCGTTTGTTTTTTCGGTACCTCTGACGAGAACAGAAACCAGAAACGAGTTGTTTTTTCGTTTTTAAATGTCTGGCAAAAACAAAAAACAATTATTCAGCTCAATTTCTTATTTTCCGTTTTTAAAGCCAAATTAAAATAAACACTCAATATTTCGTTTTCATTGGTGGGTGAGCCTTTGGCTATGGGCTAGTTGCTCTATCAATTGCGATGTACTCTTCAAAATAAAGGTTTTACCGCTTCGCCTTCAGACAGTGCAATGTCAACATACACATATACACAGACCATACTATTGGAGGCTGTGAGGCCCTTTAGCCTGTCATAAATGATGATTCAAATTTTTTATGTATGTGTGTACAGTTAGGCCCAAAGATATTTGGACAGTGACACAATCTTCATGATTTGGGCTCTGCATGCCACCACATTGGATTTGAAATGAAACAACTACAACGGAATTGAAGTGCAGACTTTAAGATTTAATTCAAGGGGTTGAACAAAAATATATGATTAAACATGTAGGAATTGTAGCTATTTTTATACAAATGCTCCTCATTTCAGGGGCTCAAAAGTAATTGGACAAATAAACATAACCCCAAGTAAAATGTTACTTTTCAATATTTTGTTGAGAATCCTTTTTAGGCAATGACTGCCTGAAGTCTGGAACCCATGGACATCACCAAACGCTGGGTTTCCTCCTTTGTGATGCTTTGCCAGGTCTTTACTGCAGCGGTCTTCAGTTGTTGCTTGTTTGTGGGTCTTTCTGCCTTAAGTTTTGTCTTGAGCAAGTGAAATGCATGCTCGATTGGGTTGAGATCTGGTGATTGACTCGGCCATTGCAGAATATTCCACTTCTTTGCTTTAAAAAACTCCTGGGTTGCTTTTGCAGTATGTTTTGGGTCATTGTCCATCTGTACTGTGAAGCGCCGTCCAATCAACTTTGCTGCATTTGGCTGAATCTGAGCAGAAAGTATATCCCTATACACTTCAGAATTCATCCGGCTGCTTCTGTCTTTTGTCACATCATCAATAAACACAAGTGACCCAGTGCCATTGGAAGCCATGCATGCCCATGCCATCACACTGCCTCCACCATGTTTTACAGAAGATGTGGTGTGCTTTGGATCATGAGCTGTTCCAATTCTCCTCCAAACTTTCTTCTTCCCATCATTCTGGTACAGGTTGATCTTAGTCTCATCTGTCCAAAGAATGCTGTTCCAGAACTGGGTTGGCTTCTTCAGGTGTTTTTTGGCAAAGTCAATTCTGGCCTTTCTATTTTTGAGGCTGATTAATGGTTTGCACCTTGTGGTGAATCCTTTGTATTTACTCTCATGAAGTCTTCTCTTTATGGTAGACTTAGATACTGATACACCTACTTCCTGGAGAGTGTTCTTCACTTGAGTGGATGTTGTGAAGGGGTTTTTCTTCACCATGGAAAGGATTCTGCGATCATCCACCACTGTTGTCTTCCATGGACGTCCAGGCCTTTTTGAGTTCCCAAGCTCACCAGTGCACTCTTTTTTTCTCAGAATGTACCAAACTGTTGATTTGGCCACTCCTAACATTTCTGCTATCTCTCTGATGGATTTCTTCATTTTTTTCAGCCTCAGGATGGTCTGTTTCACCTCCATTGAGAGCTCCTTTGACCGCATGTTGTGTGTTCACAGCAACAGCTTCCAAATGCAAACGCCACACCTGGAATCAACTCCAGACCTTTTAACTGCTTAATTGATGACAGGTTAATGAGGGAAGAGCCCATGCAGCGTTGTTATTTTTTTTTGCAGCCTTCTGAGTCAATTGTCCAATTACTTTTGGTCCCTTAAAAAAGAGGCGGCTACGTATTAAAGAGCTGTAATTCCTAAACCCTTGCTCCAATTTGGATGTGAATACTCTCAAATTACAGCTGAGAGTCTGCACTTTAAGCCCATATTGATTATATAATTGTATCCTGAATATGTTTTCGTAAACAGCTAAAATAACAAAACTTGTGTCACTGTCCAAATATTTTTGGGCCTAACTGTATATATATATATATATATATATATTTTCCAGTTACAAAATATACACACACACATATATATATATATATATATATATATATATACACATATATGTATGTATGTATGTATGTATGTATGTATGTATGTATATATATACAGTGCATCCTGAAAGTATTCATACCCCTTCACTTTATCCACATTTTATTATGTTACAGCCTAATTCCAAAATTGATTAAATAAAAAAAATTGTTCTCAACATTCTACACACAATACCGCATAATAACAAAGTGAATTTTTTTTTTTTAAATTTTTTGCAAATGTATTAAAAATAAAAAAATTTAATATCACATGTACAGAAGTATTCACACCCTTTACTCAATACGTTGTTGAAGCACCTTTGGCAGCAATTACAGCCTGAAGTATTCTTGAGTGTGATGCTACAAGCTTGGCACACCTTTTTTGGGGCAGTTTCTCCCATTCTTCTTTGCAGATCGTCTCAAGCTCCATCAGGTTGGATGGGGAGCGTCGGTGCACAGCCATTTTCAGATCTCTCCAAAGATGTTCAATCGGGTTCAAGTCTGGGCTCTGGCTGGGTCACTCAGGGACATTCACAGACTTGTCCCGAAGCCACTCCTTTGTTATCTTGGCTGTGTGCTTAGGGTCGTTGTCCTGTTGGAAGGTGGACCTTTGCCCCAGTCTGAGGTCCAGAGCGCTCTGGAGCAGGTTTTCATCAAGGACCTCTCTGTACATTGCTGCATTCATCTTTCCCTTGATCCTGACTAGTCTCCCAGTTCCTGCCGCTGAAAAACACCCCCACAGCATGATGCTGCCACCACCATGCTTCACTGTAGGGATGGTATTGGCCAGGTGATGAGCAGTGCCTGGTTTCCTCTACACATGACGCTTGGCATTCAGGCCAAAGAGTTCAATCTTGATTTCATCAGACCAGAGAATTTTGTTTCTCATGGTCTGAGAGTCCTTTAGGTGCCTTTTGGCAAACTCCATGCGGGCTGTCATGTGCCTTTTACTGAGGAGTAGCTTCCGTCTGGCCACTCTACCATAAAGGCCTGATTGGTGGAGTGCTGCAGAGATGGTTGTCCTTCTGGAAGGTTCTCCCATCTCCACAGAGGAACACTGGAGCTCTGTCAGAGTGACCATCGGGTTCTTGGTCACCTCCCTGACCAAGGCCCTTCTCCTCCGGTTGCTCAGTTTGGCCGGGCGGCCAGCTTTAGGAAGAGTCCTGGTGGTTCCAAACTTCTTCCATTTGCTAATGATGGAGACCACTGTGCTCGTTGGGACCTTCAATGCTGCAGACATTTTTTTGTACCCTTCCCCAGATCTGTGCCTCGATACAATCCTGTCTCGGAGGTCTACAGACAATTCCTTGGACTTCATAACTTGGTTTGTGCTCTGACATGCACTGTCAACTGTGGGACCTTATATAAACAGGTGTGTACATTTCCAAATCATGTCCAATCAATTGAATTTACCACAGGTGGACTCCAATCAAGTTGTAGAAACATCTCAAGGATGGTCAGTGGAAACGGGATGGCCCTGAGCTCAATTTTGAGTGTCACAGCAAAGGGTGTGAATACTTATGTACATGTGATATTTTATTTTTTATTTTTAATACATTTGCAAAAATTTATAAAAAACTTTTTTCACTTTGTCATTATGCGGTATTGTATGTAGAATGTTGAGAATTTTTTTTTATTTAATCCATTTTGGAATTAGGCTGTAACATAATAAAATGTGGAAAAAGTGAAGGGGTATGAATACTTTCAGGATGCACTGTATATATATATATATATATATATATACACACAGTGGTGTGAAAAAGTGTTTGCCCCCTTCCTGATTTCTTATTTTTTTGCATGTTTGTCACACTTAAATGTTTCAGATCATCAAACAAATTTAAATATTAGTCAAAGACAACACAAGTAAACACAAAATGCAGTTTTTAAATGTTTTTTATTATTAAGGGAGAAAAAAAATCCAAACCTACATGGTCCTGTGTGAAAAAGTGATTGCACCCCCTGTTAAAACATAACTTAACTGTGGTTTATCACACCTGAGTTCAATTTCTCTAGCCACACCCAGGCCTGATTACTACCACACCTGTTCTCAATCAAGAAATCACTTAAATAGGACCTGCCTGACAAAGTGAAGTAGACCTAAAGATCCTCAAAAGCTAGACATTATGCTGAGAGCCAAAGAAATTCAGGAACAAATAAGAAAGAAAGAAAGTAATTGAGATCTATCAGTCTGGAAAAGGTTATAAAGCCATTTCTAAAGCTTTGGGACTCCAGCGAACCACAGTGAGAGCCATTATCCACAAATGGCAAAAACATGGAACAGTGGTGAACCTTCCCAGGACTGGCCGGCCGACCAAAATTACTCCAAGAGCGCAGCGACGACTCATCCAAGAGGTCACAAAAGAAACAACATCCAAAGAACTGCAGGCCTCACTTGCCTCAGTTAAGGTCAGTGTTCATGACTCCACCATAAGAAAGAGACTGGGCAAAAATGGCCTGCATGGCAGAGTTCCAAGACGAAAACCACTGCTGAGCAAAAAGAACATGAAGGCTCGTCTCAATTTTGCGAGAAAACATCTTGATGATCCCCAAGACTTTTGGGAAAATACTCTGTGGACTGACAAGACAAAAGTTGAACTTTTTGGAAGGTGTGTGTCCCATTACATCTGGCGTAAAAGTAACACCGCATTTCAGAAAAAGAACATCATACCAACAGTAAAATATGGTGCTGGTAGTGTGATGGTCTGGGGCTGTTTTGCTGCTTCAGGACCTGGAAGACTTGCTGTGATAAATGGAACCATGAATTCTGCTGTCTACCACAAAATCCTGAAGGAGAATGTCCGGCCATCTGTTCGTGACCTCAAGCTGAAACGAACTTGGGTTCTGCAGCAGGACAATGATCCAAAACACACCAGCAAGTCCACCTCTGAATGGCTGAAGAAAAACAAAATGAAGACTTTGGAGTGGCCTAGTCAAAGTCCTGACCTGAATCCTATTGAGATGCTGTGGCATGACCTTTAAAAAGGCGGTTCATGCTCGAAAACCCTCCAATGTGGGTGAATTACAACAAGTCTGCAAAGATGTGTGGGCCAAAATTCCTCCACAGTGCTGTAAAAGACTCATTGCAAGTTATTGCAAACGCTTGATTGCAGTTGTTGCTGCTAAGGGTGGCCCAACCAGTTATTAGGTTTAGGGGGCAATCACTTTTTCACACAGGGCCATGTAGGTTTGGATTTTTTTTCTCCCTTAATAATAAAAACCTTCATCTGAAAACTGCATTTTGTGTTGTCTTTGACTAATATTTAAATGTGTTTGATCTGAAACATTGAAGTGTGACAAACATGCAAAAAAATAAATCAGGAAGGGGGCAAACACTTTTTCACACCACTGTACAGTATATAGCCCCAACTATTTTAAAGTCCCTTGATGCCGTTTACCACAGTGCTTTGCGTTTTGTAACTGGGGATAGTTTTAGAACTCATCATTGTACATTATACAAAAGTAGGATGGTCTTCTCAGTGATAGGAGAGAAAAACATTCCCTTTTTTGTTTACAAGGCATTGCTGGGCAAGTTACCTTTTTACCTTACTTAGTTATTGAAACACAAATTCAGCAGTCATAGGACACGCTCACAGGACTTATATCACCCTTGAAAGCCGCAAAGTGAACACAGAACTTGGTAAATCAGCTTTCAGTTTTTTTGCCTCTGATAAATGGAACAAGATTCAACAAGAATTGAAATTAGAGCAGTTTGTTTCTGGTGAACAATGTTAACTATTACTGGAGGAGCTGTAGAGTGTTCTTGTTTTGGTTGAAACTGAAATATTGTACAGTATTGTAAATATTGTATTGTAAAAATTGTTTTTGCTTATTTTTTTATTATGTTTTTGTTGTTGTAATTTATATATTCTGCCTTTAAACAGGGCACTGCTGGAAAAGAGACCTGGGGCCTATAGTACGGACGGGAGTTAAACTACTCTGATCTAACTTGGGTTAACAAGGAAACTCGGAGTTGACAAACTCTGATTATCCAAATGGGTGTGAAACGGTAATACAACGGTGATTAAGATGTGTGTTAGTTAAGTCGGTGTTAACTCCATGGAGTTTGTGCGCATTCACATAAAAGGGATGCGGTAGGCAGCGTAAGCAGATATTTTGGCCAATGGCTAATGCATCGTATTTTTTAACCCTGTTGATTATGTCAGGATACAACTAGTTTAAATAAATGTTAATGGCTAAATCTTGGCAGCGCATTGCCGAGAGTAAAGTTCTAACAGTATTCTTGTCATATGTACATGTTTCTGCAACTACTGTCAATTTTACTCTCCCAAATTTAATATAACCTCTATGATTTAGAATTTTAACCGATGTGTCCTATTTTGCATTATGGACACTTGCTTCATTTGTTATATAATTGAAATAAAAGGAGACATAAAATAATACATCTAAGAAAACAATTAGTATTAGGCTATTAAATGATAGCCTACACATGGGCTACTCCCTAAAGCACATAGGCTGTATAAATGCAATGACATTCTAATGATCATATCAACTGCAACCTCAGCGGAAAGTGCATTTGAGATTAGGCCTATAAATTGTAATACTTTTTTTTTTATTAACTGTTAAAGTAAAGGATTTTCTCGTTAGAAATACACTTTTTGGATGCTAACTTTGAATTGGCAAGAGCTTTATAACCTATTTATTAACACTTTGACTTAGGCTACATGTTCTAAAACCATGTGTTAATTTTGAATGATCTAAACGACTGCCGACAAAAACATTATATTTGTGTCCATTCCAGCAGTTTTACAACGCTGTACGCAGCGCAATTTTCCAGACTACAGTGTTATAGAGTGCTTAACATCGAGTTAACCACGAACATAAACTGCTTGGAGCAGTTTAGAGATGTAGCATAAATTGTTATGACAACATACCTTGGGTAAAACTTACCCTCCTTTTATAGTATGGGTTAACCAGGAAGTTACCCCCGAACTTAACGGGGTAAGCCAGTTACCTCGCTTTGTATTATAGGCCTCTGGTCTCAGTCAGTTAACCCTGTATAAATAAAATAAAATAATAAAATAATAATATTAAAGTACAGTATATTATGTCTATGAGCTGTCATGTGAAACATATTGTCCAGTGAGAGCAGTATACAGAGATAATAATAATAATAATAATAATAATAATAATGGGGCAAGATAGAAAAAAGTGAAAGAAGACATTTAATTCAGTGGAGGACCTGGGCCTTGTTGATGAGGCAAACTGCAGACGGGAAGAAACTGCTCTTGTGTCATGAGGTTTTGGCTTAATGGACCTCAGCCTCTTACCGGAGGAAAGTGACACAAGGAGTTTGTCCAGAATGGGAGGGGTCGGTCACAATCTTAAACTGCTCGCATCAGGGACCTGGAGGTGTATATCCTGGAGGGATGGCAGATTGCAGCTAATCACCTTTTCAGTGGAGCGAATGACAAGCAGAAGTCTACCCATGTCCTTGGCAGTACCAGCATTGTACAAGAGGGTGCTTGAGGAGGTGAGAATGGACTCACAGATGGCTGTGTAGAAGTGCATTATTATTGATTTTGGCAGGTTGAACCTCTTCAGCTGCCATAGGAAGTACTTCCTCTGCTGTGCTTTCTTGGTGATGGAGCTGATGTGATGTGTACTTGAGATCCTGGGTGATGATGGTGCCTAGGAAGTGGAAGGACCACAGTGTCGACTGGGGAGTTACACAGCATGACCGGGGCGGGTGGGTTCTTCTTGAAATCCACAACCATCTACACTGTCTTTAGAGCATTGAGCTCCAAGTTATTCTGACTGCATTACGTCACCAGATCGTCAATCTCCCACCTCTGGGCGGATTTATCCCGACCAGAGATTAACCCAATGAGGGGAAAGTCATCTGCAAACTTCAAAAGCTTGACAGACTGATGCCTGAAAGTGTAGCTGTGTGTGTACAAGGAGAATATCAGAGGGGAAAGAACGCAGCCTTGAGGGGAACCAGTGTTAATGGTGAGGGTGCCTGAGACATTTTCCCCTTTACATGCTGCTTTCTGTCAGACAGGAAGTCTGTGGTCCACCTGCAGGTTGAGTCAGGCACACTCGGTTGGGAGAGCTTGTCCTGCAGTAGAGCCGGATTGATGGTGGACCCTCTGTTAACGCCTCTCTCCAGGAAGTTCAATCAACATAGAGACATTCAAGAATCTTAGCTGACAGTTTCAGAGATGGGACAATAGGTATTAAGATCATTACAGAGCACCTTTAAGCAGAGGAAGTACATATCCCACCTTCCACCCAATATATTACCAACAATTACTATCTAGTTGAAAATATGAGTTAATGTACAAGCATCTTTGTCATGCCAGCTGTTTTTGTCATTTGCCAAGCTTGCCTAGTTGGAGTTTGTTAATTGTGTGCTATATAATTTCAATTACTATCAGACATTGGGTCTACATCATTATAATCACAAGGCAATAATATTTCTTACATTCTAAATTCAGACCAATCAGAGACAAAGTTTGAGGCTCTATGATTTGCACAAGCCCATTTCCTCTGTTGAATTATTTCAGACAGAAATGGGGTGAACAGTCTTTTCCACCGGTGAACACTTTTTTTTTTTACCACAGTTCAAATCAGAGAAAAGCTTTTTGCACCTCCTGCTACTTAATGGTGTATGGGAAGGACAGGTTAAACTGCATTTTGCGTCACTAGTTACTAGAGTAATACTAGTTAGTTAAGATACTTGTGGCAGCATACTTGTGTTGCTTATTTGTCAGAATGAGATCAAAGCAAAGAAGACTCCTTATTCACCTCGTTTGGTATTTTGGGTTATCTACAAATTGTGTAAGAAGCAGTACAAATTTCCTTGTGTTTATCTAAGGCAACTAGGGGGGATAAACACCTACCATCATAACCGACTTAAGTTAGTTTTGAAGTATTTAAAAGTGGAGATAGACAAAGCCGTGTCACTGAAGCACGCTTTCGCGTTGATGACCAAATGCCATTGAATGTGCATTTAAAATAGTAGTTTTACTACGTTTCGCAGTAGTTCAACTACATTCATAATTGCATAGTGATTGAAGTAGGTAAATAACTTTTTGGCATTTTTTGTATAGTTAACTACTGAAACTACAAACTACAAACACTTTTGAACCATAAAAGACAAGTATTATCAGGGGTCCAAGCAGCGAAGCTGCTGAACCCTTTTTAATTTTGTTCATATTATTAGGTGGCCAGCCTGCATAGCAGCTTGTCGGTCACCTATTGTAATTGTACATTTTAGAAAGGGCTGACCCAAATGCTTCAAAGCTTCAAAGCTTCGATCATTGCCATGGAAATCGATTTCCAAATCAGAATTCGAAAGTTGTGTTTTTTTTGTTTTATCTAAATAGCACATAAAAATAGTAGGCCTACGTTATGATGTATTTTTGCTTTGACATCTAGGTTGTGTGAGTCCAGTACCACATAAATGTCTGGTGCAAATTTATTACTGTTATTCTTCATAAGTGCTCTACCTTGGTGGGCAGACAGGGTCAAGAGGTCATTCTACCTTAAGTAAGATGTATACTAAGGCTACGGTCAAATTTTTTACTTTGCTTAGGAAGGTTCCTAACTGGGTGAAATGACCCAGAAGGAACTAAGTGGCAGCCATGATAAGTACTAGTCGAATTCTCGTAAGTGCTAAGGAAAGGTGCTTCAATGCTTCGCGGGCATATTTCACGGGCATATACACCATCTAGCGTTGATGTTATGTAATTGAAAGTTGTTATGTTAGGCTATACTGACTGTCTTGGCTTGTTAACTGCAGCAACGAATGACTCCCTCCGGTTATTATGTGATTGCCTCGTAAGACATTATCATATACTGTTATCCTTAAGTTTTATTATTATGTGATTGCGTCACGCAATCATATACTGTTTTCGTGAAGTTTTACTATTATTTTTATTCCCACAGTTTTTGGCGCCTTGACTACGGTCGCAGTTTTGACCATTTCGCTTCCATTGCAATATCAAACTGTCCGTTCGAATGCCACGGAGTGCGCCTGTACACAGCTAATTAATCTGTCCACTAGTTATTTTTTTATTGTATGTTTTACACGCTTAATTTGCCCATAGACAATGAATGGGGAAACTGTTTAGGCCCTCTGGTGGACTTTGAATGAAGGAGCAATATACTTCACGTCCGAGTGAGAGTAGCCTGGACTCACTCACAAGTCAAACCAAATTAATCATAATTCATCAGATTACACTGGCACTTGGAATAAACCCATAACATTGACAAGACACTGCGTACTGAATGTGAGTTAAGTTGTATTGGTTTAACGTTAAAAAGAATTCTGGTTATTTGAATTGGACAGCACTGTTAGCACTGTTGCCTCACAGCAAGAAGGTCCTGGGTTCAATCCCCACCTGACCCAAGGGTCTTTCTGTGTGGAGTTTGTGTGTTCTCCCCGTGTTTGCGTGGGTTTCCTCCGGGTACTCCGGTTTCCTTCAACAGTCCAAAAACATACAGGTTAATTGGTGACTCTAAATTGTCCGTAGGTGTGAATGTGAGTTGTTGTCTGTCCCTATGTGTTGGCCCTGTGATAGACTGGCGACCTGTCCAGGGTGTACCCTGCCTCTCGCCCTGTGTCGGCTGGGATAGGCTCCAGCATGATACTGTCTAACGTCGCAAATGTTAGTTACCATTTTACAAATGATTATAACAGCCCCATATTAGCCAAAGTTTCATAGTTGCATTTTCTTCATGCCAAGATTATAATTAGCAAATCAAAACTGTTATAATCACGACGTAATTAAATAATTTGCATTTTGGATTGGTATTGGAACATGATAGGTAAACTGTGTAGAGATTTAGCTAAACTTGTATGATGTTATTAACAGTAAGTATATGGAAAGATTGAATTGTCCATGATTTAAGAATAAATGCTTAAATCAGTACATCAGTGGTTTGATATTAAAGAAAGCATACATTTTTTGATCAAACTGCTTAAAGTTAAGGATTTGTTCATGCAAGAACAAAACCTGCGCACTTTGAAAGCTAAATGTGAATTAGCAAGAGCTCTATCGATGTTGACACGTATATGTTGTGAAACGAGGTTTACATTTGAATTACTGAATAGGCTCAGACAAACAAAAACGTTATCTTTGTGGTGATTCAAACAGTTTCAAAACGCTACATAGCGCGATTTTCTACACCGCTGCGTGAATGTGCTGTCTTGGTTACATTGGAGCTGTGACGTTTGTCTAGCCTACTGTAGTTAAGTAAATTCCACGTTTACCCCTAACGTTGCCCTTTAACAATTATTCTGTAACGTTATGTTTCGTTAGGTAGGCATCATCACAACAATGTCACGTCATTTTCAGGATAGTTTGAAGCGATATCCACGCTCACTAACTTACATAACAGTTAAATACAACAACATTGTCACTTACTTGTTAAAAGTTATCCCGTGATGGCTGTTTTAAACATTTATCCTATTTGTACAACCAAACGCTGCACATGCCAGTGGCATTGTTTCAAGCGGTTTACCTTACTCAACTCTTGACTGTTGCCCGCCCCAATATGGCGACCTTGTAGACGCACGTCAAATCCCAATTCGCGGGATCAATTGTACATATCTATGGTTTTGGGGTTGAATGTGCCCCAGGTTTTACATTATGCTGGGCATTTGACGCAAAAAAAAAAATCACACCTCTCCAGCCAGTAAGAATTGTGTGTTGACCTAGGCCTTTAAATTGTTCTTTCATATAAATCATTTATATATATATAAAATATACTTTTCATATATTCTCTTTTATTTCGGTCCTCCATAGAAACCAAATAGAAAAGAGGTTTCTAAACTAACCACACATAGAATCAACGTTTGGAACAATGGGAGGGGCCTCTAAATTGGACAGTTTTGAGTAAATAACTTGAATTCCGCTTCCGCTTCAGGGAGCGTACAAATCTGGGGACTGATTTAGGGAACCGACAAAAATATATATTTTTTCTACTTTTCTAATACAGGAACAACTAGCAATCGTTTTTCCCCCTTCTTAATCGAATGGCCTCCCCGCAAAAGTCACCGTCCTCTCCTAAATCACCAACGACACCAAAGTCCCCTTCAACTAGGAAGAAAGATGACTCGTTCTTGGGAAAACTTGGAGGAACTCTGGTGAGAAGAAAAAAAGCTAAAGAAGGTAACGTTAGGCATTGAGAACGTGTTCAAGGACATGCTGTAACGTCCACAAAATGTTAACTGGAGTGATTTTGCAGATCAGTTGACTATTGTCCTCTTGGAATTGGAATTCGTTATCATTTGATGTGTCCGCTGTAAACGCGGCCATATAAACCTTGTTAAAAAGCGAGTCATGGGCTGGATCCGAACTCCTCAATAAAGTACGTCCTAATGACTTTCATTATGTACTTTTCCTTAACCCCGAGCGAAAACGTCATGGGGTTAAGGAAAGACATGAAAGATGACTTACAAGGACTTAGGAAAAGACAACCGCGATGCTAAAAGAATCCGACTGCACTTACACTTGGCTACGTGATCATGCGACGGTGGTTTTCGTGGGTCGTTCGTGTAGAAACTACAATGTCCCGTCGATTATTGTAGCCTACAAAAAGCGCATTTTTACTACTTTGCCGGTGCGTTGTCACCGTGTTGTTTCATAGCCCTATATAAACGTGCGGGCAAGCCAGATGGGCCTAAATATACTAGCCTACTTTATTACCAAGGTTGTAATTTAAATAAAAAAATGGAATATAGGCTATCTGTCACAAAAGTTAAACGAAATATGTCACATGGTTGCTCAAGTCCTCATCCCCTGTCAACTCATATTGATCGCCAAGCATGAATCCCAATAAATATGATTGTATTATCCTTGATTGTATTTATTTGCCTAATCGTCAAATGTCTGCAAGTTATGCATTTATGTTAGGCATACAAATCTGCTACTATAGTTCCATATTATGATTCTTAAGTTTGTTAACATGATACATTTGAAAACATATAAGCATATTAGCAAGATAGGGCATAACATAAGATGGAAAATGTTTAATAAACAACTAGGCTATACGATCTGCATCCCTTGTCGGTCATGACGATCAATGGCTGAATGGTGTCACTTTAAATATTGCCACCACAAGGAATTGTGGGGCGGCATTTGCTTCTTTCCTTTCTTAAAGGCCGGTCCAGTGTATCCTATGCAAAAGTACACAAGTTAGGAAGCACTGAAGCACCTTTCCTTAGCACTTAAGAGAATTTGACCAGTACTTATCATGGCTGCCACTTAGATACTTCTGGGTAATTTCACCCAGTTAGGAGCCTTCCTAAGCAAAATAGAGAATTCGACCGTAGCCATGCTTTTATTTCCATTAGATCTGCTAACGTAGTATTATTAGACTGTCCCAACCAACATTTGAACACATTTGGGCTGTTGTATGGGTCCCAAATGGGTTTGTCCGTGGGTTCCACGGAGCACCCATATGTGCCCAAATATGAGTGGGTTCCAACCAGGCTAGTTAGTGATGGGTCCCAGCCAAACTGTCCACCGACAATTGAACCACCTTGGATGTGTGTGTGTGTGGCATAGTCGGTTAACCCAAGTTGGTCCCACATTAAATGTCTGACTCTTTATTGAGCCCATGCCAACTTAACATCCACAAAGCTCAGGCGAATTCCACATGGTGCCCATATTTGAATATTGGCTGGGGTACTCTCGTCTTAAAAGAAAATGGTTCTGTTTGCAGCCAGTGCAAAACATTAAGAAAACATTTTCTTTGATGTTTTTAATTACCTGCCTTGTAAACAAGACACTGTCCTACTGGAGCTTAGACCAGCTTGGATTTAAAGCTGGTCTTGTATGAGCTGGTGGACAATATTGGTTAAGCTGGAATGAGCTGGTCTGATGCACTGCAAAAAAATATTCTTGGCCCCAGCAAATACAACTCATGTAAGCTAAGCATTGTTTACTTCCATTAAGCAAGTTGTAGATTTTACTTGATATGTAATGCTGTTTGCAATACAGAAAATCAATTCATTGTTTTGAAACAGAATAGAATGTAACAAATAATAATAATAATAATGGTAAGTAATACCCCCGTTATGTAAACATGAGTAAATGTTATGTCAAATTATAAGTTACAGGAACTATCACTTACTTCCTGTGCCACATTATTTAGGGGCTTAGTGGTAAATACTACAGAAACACCATAACATTTACTTGATAATACAACTTCATATGGGTTACACACATTTTTGAAGTTTACAAAACATATTTTCTTTCTAAACCTGTCCAATGAAAGTTGTCCTTTAAGATCTACAATATATTTTAAGGTGAACCAAAGAGCACAGTAGATAAAATTGATTTATGTATTTTCTTGGTTCGAAGAGCTGCGTCATGCAGCCAACTTTTAAGAGCCATTGCAGCAAGGCGTTGTGGGATATAAGTAATATGCTACATATTTGGTGCAATTTCGGCCTGTTAAAATAGATTTGCAAGTGTGATGGGCACGGTTATTCGAATATTCGAAATGTGGGTATTCGAATATAGCTGCAGCTATTTATTTATATTTTTGCCTTCAGTTAATTTCAATATTATTCATTAACGACTTTGATTACATACTGTATATACCGTGTACACCATGCCATTGAAATATGTAAAAAATAGAAAGAAAAAGCACAATATCAATGCATTAGATATATTTTCTCTGCTTTTCCACATCAAGTGGTTTAAACTTGCAGGCAGTGCGCCAGCAGAAGGCACGAGAGCATGTGGCTGCCCGATCTGTTACCGGTGTCCGATGTGTTACGGGGTCCGTTGACCCGGCATCTACTTCCGGGGCCCAAGTTCAAGCATCTGAATAACGAATGTATGTTTTACCCAGAGCCATATAGGCTCTGGTTGTACCTTACTTGGTACAGTAGACAAAGTAACTGTAAGTAAGTCGAAGTTCAGTAACTTTTGAGCCGTTTTAATGTTATACAGCTTCATGTCACAATGCAGGGCTGCTGAAAACGTGATAACTCATAGTGATCCAATTGGTTACGTTATATTACACTTGTTCATAATTACGATTTAAAGCGTAGCTAATGTACCGCCCCATTTTGAATACGTGTCGTTATATGCTTACTGTTAGCTATGCTTTGGCTTTAGGCTTTTGCTCGCAAACCTAGTGTAAAAGAACGCTAGCTTTAGCTTTCACCATTTTCGTTTACCTGAACTTTTGGAGCAACAATATAGGACCAATCTATAAACTATAAAAACTCATTGCAAAATATTATGCTCACAGCTCAGTTTCTTGAAGTTTCCAATTAATGTGTTAGTTTTTGAAAACGCTTCAACGAGCCTCCCTAGATTAGGTTAATATTTCCCTATCTTAATATCTGATACTCCTCTTGTTCCATAAAAGAAAGACATTCGCTTACAAAAATAAACTATGGCTACAGCACCTGGTTATTACAATATTCTGCAAAAGGATACAGGAAAAGACGCTATCAGTACCTGTATAAATCTTTCTAAAGGTCATACATTAATGTGTAATCTTTATATAATAAACTTGTATATGTAAGTAATCAAAACACGTTTATTTATAGAGCACATTTAAAACAGTTGACTAAAATGCTGTACAAACAGAACAATAGCCTACATTCAAATACAGTATCAAACATAACAAACAAAACCTGTTGTGATATACCAGCTAAGTGCATAGACAACCACTACGTTTTTGAAAACTAATGAATCAAAATAACTTTCGAGCTAAGATGTGAAAAAAATCGACAGACGGCTATTCCAAAAATTAGCTGTGACTGCAAACGCAAGAACCTCTGTTTCAGTTTGGAACGTACGTGGAATGGCCAGGAGTCCCAGTTCACGATGACGTATATTTGTGCGCGCCGGA
This sequence comes from Galaxias olidus, assembly GCA_026901105.3. NCBI lineage: Eukaryota > Metazoa > Chordata > Actinopteri > Galaxiiformes > Galaxiidae > Galaxias > Galaxias olidus. The sequence continues at coordinate 29,783 of JAPMUY010007529.1, read as the reverse complement.
AGTAAATCATAGATCAACAGACCCCGTAACACATCGGCCCCTGTAACAGATCGGGAAGCCACAGAGCACTCTATGCTAGTGCGCTGGATCACCGATACAAACACGTGCACTATAGCGCCGAATCTCCGCTCAGAGATCAGAGAAAATCTGTCCAAATGTGTCAGAGTAAGAAATGTTCAGAAATTGGAAAAGGAATATGTTTATTTAGCAAAGGCCAGATCATGGAAGCCCTTCAGGCTACATTACAAGTGCGCCATAGCAAAAAAAATAAAAATTTATAAAATAATAATTATATATATATATATTTATTTATTTATATTTTGTTTTTCATATAATCTTTTTATTTCGGTTAATTGATTAACCGAAATATTTTTTATTGTGTATTCGAATATGGCCTAAAATACCCATCCCTATTATTAATGTGTAAGGTCTGTGTTAATTGATGGAATCCTTCGGAAAGGTGTGACTAGAGTGTCAAAAGTGTCACTAATGTGCAGCACCAACATGTTTGTTGGTTCTAAGTAATTTCTTTAGGGTAAGTATTCAAACAACTTGTGTATTATCAACATAACATTTTCTAATCCACTTTACTTAAAGCGGCTGTATGTAGTTTCTGGTTTTGGGAACCCCTACCGTTTGCTTAGTGTAATTATTTTACCTAACTGTTGCAAAGAAGACATGCAGAATGCTCGTGGTCACTGCGTGTCGCTAACACGATCAACGACTGTGCTCCAGTATGATATTTTCTTCCTGATTTAGTGATGGCGATTTTTTCATTCTCCCATAAACATTAAAATGTGCGAACTGTAGGATATGGAGGACTAATGCTGCTAAATTTTTAAATAAATACAGAAATAAATAAATGACTAAAAAATAAATAAAATGGCATGGATTGTATTTTGCTTTGTATCACAGCCCCTATTATTTGCTTTCCTAATTACATTTTTTATTGCTTTTTCAATTTTCTTTTACATTTGCTTTTCAATTCCCCATGTACTTCCAATTAACTTTTTTACTTCTGTATTATTTTCTTTATACATTTCTTCAGAAGTTGCTTTTTACATTTCCTTTTGGGATTTCCTTTTACATTTCTGTATGCATTGCAAATGATTCACTATGCAAATGATGGGGCTGTCATTTAAAATGTGTCACGGGGTCAGCTTTTTGCCTATTGGGTGATCGACATCAGTACTTTTTTTTAATTAAGTACTGAAACAGTCTTATCTTTCGAATTTTCGTTAGGTTTAGTAAACGTCTATGAGTAAATATAAAATGAAAGGGTGCGCTCGTTGTTTAACCTGTCTAGCCAGTAGCAATAGTGCCTTTTCCTAGTTTGATTGCCAAGACTGAAAATGAAAGCACCACCTACTCATTTGCATAAGGAAGAAGAAATGCACACAGAAATGTAAAAGGAAATGTAAAAACCAACTTCTCAAGAAATGTTTAAAGAAAGTAATACCGAAGTAAAAAAGTGAATGGGAAGTACATAGTATGGGCAATGCAAATTAAAGGAAATGTAAAAAGCCATTAAGAAATGTAAATAGGAAAGTAAATAATAGGGGCTGCAACACAAAGGAAAATACAAACCATGGCATTTTATTTATTTTTGAGTAATTTATTTATTTCTGTACTTATTTTTAATTTTGGCAGCTTTGGTCCTCCATAACAGGAAGGTAATTGCCACAATTTTTTTAAGTAAATCCAACACAAAATTTTTTAGTGTGGTAGCTGGTCTAGCTGGTGGTAGCTGGTCTACCAGCTGTCAAAAACCTAGCTAAAGCTGGTCAACCAGCTATCACCTCAAGCTGGATTTTCCAGTAGGGTGACATGGGGCTTGTACTACGAAGCAAGCTAACTGGCTTACATACAAGAAACAACATTGGTTACTGTTGCTTTGTCGTACAGTGTGCAAAATACGGGGGGTCTAGGGGGTCTCGAGACCCCCTGATTAAGACCCAAGTTCTCTCAATTACAACAAAATGTTAAGGTTCGGGGGTCAATATAATGTTGATAATCTTCTGTTGCCACTATTGGCGAAGACATCAATATAGGTGTTCTATATAGTTCAATCTGTTTTATTGTGATACCAGTCCTAAAACCGACAATTAATCTTAACCTACCACTATATAAGCATATAAAATGTCATCTTGTTTCTTTATGTATGTACTATACATAAATATAAATATATGTATAACCTGTATTATCTTTTCACAATTTGGTCATGGAGGGGACAATTCCATAATTGGCCAACTCCACTCTTAGCTGCTGCTTGTAGGACTTCGCTGTCCTGAGTTAGGACATATAAATATCCCATGACCCCCCCCCAACAGCCCCACAAGGGTAAAGAGTTGGTCCACTGTTCCACGGCTTGGACGGAATCCGCATTGCTCCTCCTGGATCTGAGGTTTGACAATCGGTCAGAGCCTCCTTTGCAGCACCCTGGCATAAGCTTTCCCGGGTAGGCTGAGAAGTGTGATACCCCGATAATTGGAGCACACCCTCTGGTCCCCTTTTTTAAAAATGGGAACCACCACTCCGGTCTGCTATTCCAAAAGTACTGTCCCTGTCCTCCATGCGACACCGAAGAGGCGTATCAACCAAGACAGCCCAATAAGGTCCAGAGCCTTCAGCATCTCGGGGCAAATCTCATCCACACCCGGTACCTTGCCACTGAGGAGCTTCCTAACTACCTCAGTGACCTCTGCCAGGGATATGGGTGATATGGGTGATATGGGTGGGGTTTCCCCCAAGTCTTCTCATTCCACCGCCTGACGATATCCCCAGTCCGAGTCAACAGTTCTCCTCCCCTGCTCAACAGAGCCTGGGCAAAGCCCTACTTTCCCTTCCTGAACCGTCTAACGGTTTGCCAGAACTTCCTTGAGGCCAAACAAAAGTCCTTCTCTATAGCCTCCCCAAACTCCTCCCACGCCCCCAAGAATCGCCTCCTTAACGTGGTGGAGGGGTTTGTGTGACCCTGGGAGCTATGTTGTCGGGGGCAGTAGCCCCTGTTAGGGTCTCCCATGGCAAATTGGTCCTGGTAGAGGGTCCAGACTAAGCGCGATTCAAAGACCTTATGAGGATTTGGCAACAACAGAGCTGTAGTACCTCGCCCAGAATAGGAAAACCGGGGCTACTCCCTGGAGCCAGACCCAGGGGGGATGCTCGCCGGCAAGCAGATGCCGTGGCCGGGCCTTGACCCATGGGACCCGGTTGGGCACAGCCCGAAAAAACAACATGGAGCCGCCGCCCTGTGGGCCCACCACCTGCAGGGATAGGCATCGGGGTCAGATGCATTACCAACCGGGTGGCAGGCACAGGCGGGGACCTGGGCGTGCTGACCCCTGGCATCGCAGACTGGTTCTAGGGATGTGGAATGTCATCTGTCTGGTGGGAAAGGAACCGGAGCTAGTGCGGGAGGTGGAGCCGTACCAACTAGATATAGTTGGGCTCACCTCTACGCATGTAGTCAAAGAAGTAACTCATGATGTGCGCGAGTGAAATGCCATACTCACTGAAATGACTGCAATTGTATTAGGTTTTTTCAGGGCCGTCCCTAGACAATATGCCGCTTGAGGCAAGATACACCTATGCAAAACTGCGGGTATAGTTAAGGTGCCAAAAATAGGCCTAATAATAACTAGAACTGCATTTCCACGAGAAAATGCGGATGTAATTGCGTTTCCACCATCAGCGCCCAGGCAGTGCGGGTGGCCAGCCCCCTAAAATAACCACTGCAGCACTACTGCGTCCTCGCGTGGTGGTGGACAGCGCTGAACTGAACACAAGTGTAAACACCAACTTGGGGCCAGTTGCAACATCTGACTTCTTCCATTCATATAAATATTGTGAACTATAGGTCAAATGTAGTCATCTTTAAATTGTATGGGTAATGAGAAAACAGATAAACGTTTAATATATACAAGTTTGGCTCGTCTATGTCAATTAGTCTCTGAGTAACAGCGAAATGCAACCGTCCCCAGTCTCCCGTACGTCCTCGTATTAGCTCAACCTTTGTTTTCAGGCTTCTGGCCGGCATATCACTCATGGACAGTGCTGCAGACATCAGTTAGGAAATAGTTTTGCAGCAAGCAATTATTTATGGTGCCTTTAAGGGGATAATAATTAGCTACTCACACTACAGCTAGATAACATCCACTTAAACAAATTGAATTCACATGCAGTAAGCAGTAGTATAACCACACCACGGCATAATGAACTCATTGTTGATGGTACTCCAACTACGTCTGGCTAAGCACGGTATGGAGTGAGGTGTCCTAACCTAATGCTCTTTTGCAGTATTATCAGTGAGCTATTATTTATGGTGCCTTGACTTAAGACTAGCTAACGTTTGACTCAATAGAAATAACGTTAACATCCAAATTGTGAAGGTTAGTTTTCTCTGAATAAAGAAACAACGCCGCTGTTGAATGCCTTATGGAAACACTTGATACGTGTTAACAGCCACTATCAAATTCAAGTCACCACAACTCTTTTTTTAACGTTAAACAAATACAACTTAACTCGCATTCAGTAATCAGTGTCTTACAATTAGCCCAAGTGCATGTGAATAACCTTGCTTGATGTAGAACTATGGAGAGCTCCATCGTTCACTAACTCAGGCGATGTAAAAAGCTTTATGAAGAACTTATTCTGCCTTAACTCTATCTCTCCCATTGTGCTCGTCATTGCGGTTATTTGTTATATTAGTCTCTGTAATCAAACGCCTTTGCACAAAGTTAAGAAGTCTCCGTGGCCTTTGAGATGCTGCAGCTAAATCAAAGTTATTCACACCGTGGCCGTATCATAACAAGACTAATCGCATTGTATGGCTAGTTAGTTACGATGGCAAACTATAATCTACATGCATTTATGTCATTATTGTTAGGATATCTTGAAATGCATTATCTCGCAAACGTATACATACTATGCTAATTATAATTATATTATACTAAGCCTTGAGGGGAGCTGGAATGAAGGACCAAGATGAATCGTATACCCTTGTGTATACTGCCATCTAGTGACCGCAATAAAATGTTAGTTAACATAAACATGCATACAAGCTAGTTAATTTCCTCTGGTAAAAACACAAGTAGCCTACCTCAGTTTTATAATTTAATTTAATTTAAGAAATTGTGGGACATCCAAGATGTAAGAAAATTTGTTAGAAGGGAGAGTGACATAATTAGGCTACTGAACATGCGTTCCGTACTAGTAGTAGGCAGGTCAAACCCAACAGCTGCAGTGTAGTCGACGGCAGCTGTATTCACGCAGCGGTGAAGAAAACCGCGCTGTGTACCGTTTTGAAACTGTTTAAATCAACACAAATAACGTTTTTGTTGATCTGAATATTAAATCATTCCAGAGTAATACTTAGTTTCACAAAATAGAAGTGTTTATATCTATTGATCTTTTGCCAATTCACAGTTAGCTTCCAAAGAGCGTATATTCTGTTGTTACACAAAACAATCCTCAACTTTGCGCTGTTAAATAAAAAAATATATCTTTATTTAATATCAAACGACTGATTGACTGGTTTAAGAATATATTCATAAATCACTGATAATCCCAGCTTTCCATAGTTCTACTGTTAACAGTTGTGTCATTTCAAAACTCGCCTCTGGTGGTAGCCGATTTAAAACTTTGTCGCAATGCTATGTTTTCTTTCTCAAACGGGCACGAAATAGTCCAGCGCTCCTTGTCTTCAAGGTAAATCACCTCGGTGTTCCCATCAGTTTTGAAAGTCAAACTTTGATTCATTTTTAAGTGAACCCCTGTCCGGACATGACCTTACGGGGACTAAGCAATCAGTAAACAAATATACATTTAAAATACGTGTTATATACTTTACTTGAATGGCTACTAGCTTTAATCAAAAGTTCCACCGTGGCCTTTCAACTCTGACTAGACCAAGGCCTCTGGGAAATATTCGGCAAAAAAAAAAAAAAATCGATCGAAGGTAAAAAAAGATCTGCCCCCTCAAAGTTGTCCGTGCCTTCGTTTCTTCTGTACAGCTCAAACAAACGCCATTCTCCACTATAGCCTACTAGTATATGAGTCGCTACTAACTTAAATTAAATCCGTCAGTCGGGGCCTTTCAACTCGGACTAGTCCAAGGCCTTTGAAAGATTCTCAGAAAAAATCGATCCAAGGCAGAGAAAGAACTGCTCACTCAAAGCTTTCCGTGCCTTCACTTCTCCAGGACTGCGGTAAAACAACAAAAGTCATTTTCCACTAGGCCTATAGCTTGCTAGATAGTTTGTTTTGATTTCAAAATCAGTCGCGTGGATTGAAATCCATAAAGCGAGACCTATTTGTATTGTTTTATGTAAGCCTGCTATGGTAATGTCATTCAGTTTGGCTACTATTACATAGGCCTATAACACATTGAATTTGAACTTTAGCTATGCTGATTGATTGTGAATGTAGGCTAAGTGATGCTCATCGGTTACGTTATCTGTACCAAGATAAAAGGCAACCTATTTTTTGCATTCTTGAGCGGGGTCATTTTAAGTAGGCCTATCAAGGCAGTTAAGAATTTATTAATGATCAGCGGATATGAAAAACTGTTCATATATAAAATACTTCTGCTTATGAAGAACTATGCCTGATAAAAGTTTGAGGTAGCATATCAATTGCCGTGAGAAAATCGAGACCTTTCCTTTCATCTTTTGTTTTCCTCCAAAGCGTTGGTGTCCACCAAAGCGTTGGTTTCCTTAAAGATTGCGTTGAGTGGCATGACCAGTATTCGTGACCACGGATGCGTGCCTGAAAAATCAGTGCATTAAGAAAAGAAAACCTATTTATTAGTCAGATGGTTTATTGCCTTAACGTTTGTAGAGCAGACTGCAGAAATTAGCAGATCGGCCACTCGTAGACAGCTAAAAATACAAGATCAATACAATACAAGATCATCGTCATCATAAATGAAATATAGGCTATAATATAGGAGTTTGTTGGGCAGAGAGCTTTGACTTTTGCAAGATCGATTGGGCGAGAACTGTGGGGGGAGGCATGGAAAACGATAGTATTTCAACGAGAGAATATGCCTGTTTATTACCGCTTTATAGGCTAAATAAGCAGATATGTACAGATAATACTGAGCAATGATCTTGCAATGGGACCTACATTTTACTGAAATGAAATGTGTTTTCGATCGGGTGATTATCTGGCACTGATTATGGCAAACTGTCGTTCAGAAGTTGTTTGACAAGTTCACGGTTTTCAACATACACGTTTTTAATATTTTATCGGAGTTGAAAGGCCCCGACCGACGGATTTAATTTAAGTTAGAAGCGACTCAAATACTAGTATAGTGGAGAATGGCGTTTGTTTGAGCTGTCCTGAAGAAGCGAAGGCATGGAAAACTTTGGGTGAGCAGTTCTTCCTCTGCCTAGGATCAATATATTTTTTTTCAGAGAATCTTTCAAAGGCCTTTCAATCTTTCAGTCTTTCAAAGGCCTACTCAGAGATGAAAGGCCTCGACCGACGGATAAAATTTAAGTTAGTAGCAACACAAGTAAAGTATATAGCACGTATTTTAAATAACTAATTGTTGACTGATTGCTTATTCCACTTAAGGTCATGTAGGTACAGGGGTTTACTTCAAAATGAATCAAAGTTTGACCGTGGAAAAGTATGGGAACAGGTAGGCAAGAAGACTTCAAGACTTGGTGCGCGGCAAAATCGGTGCCCGTTTTCTACTCAAATAAAGCATTTCGAACAAAGTTCAGCGTCGAGCACCACGCAGAGGCGAGTTTTGAAATTACAATATGATGTTATTAACAGTAAGTATTTGGAAAGATTGAATTGTCCATGATTTAAGAATAAATGCTTAAATCAGTACATCAGTGGTTTGATATTAAAGAAAGCATACATTTTTGGATCAAACAGCTTAGTTAAGGATTTGTTCATGCAAGAACAAAACCTGCGCACTTTGAAAGCTAAATGTGAATTAGCAAGAGCTCTATCGTTGTTGACACGTATATGTTGTGAAACGAGGTTTACATTTGAATTACTGAATAGGCTCAGACAAACAAAAATGTTATATTTGTGGTGATTCAAACTGTTTCAAAACGTATTTTTGGTATATGGCCCAAACCTAGCTTACAATAAGTCTTCTTAAGGAAATTTGCATTAAACACAAACAGTTATTGTGCACTTAGAACACAGGACCGCAAGTTTTTAGTTACTGTAGTCAGCGTCTGATTCAGGAGGCTGATTCAGAATCAGGTGATCGAACACTTGCGAAAACAGCTAGAACTGTCATAATGCTAACGTCCTCATTCTGACTGCATCAGCAAACCTTTTAACCTGCTGCAGCACCTACTGCACCCCTAGTTCCCGTGCTCTTGGTGACTGGCTGGCACCTGGTGTGGTTACCACATTGTACATTGTAGCTCATCTTTAAATATTTGGGGGTAAACTGTCCTTTCATAGGTGCCTCTTGTAACAATGTAGATATGTATTACTGCTTAAATGTATACCTTACATACATACATGTTGGATTAAGGGGAATACATTTTGTAATACAGTTTGCAATACATTGGCTTGTTAAGTTTTCTGGTAATGTTTGATTGTTGTATTGTATTTTGTGTCTTGTGTCCTATCTAGTGTCGGAGCTTCAAGAGGAAGGCATGAACGCCATCAACCTTCCTCTCAGCCCTTCCCCATATGAACTGGACCCAGAGGACACCATGCTCGGTAGGCTACTGTACCAATCAATACACCCAGGGCCATAACCGTGGGAACATGTTTCAAGTGGAGGGTACTGTGGGGTATAGTCTACGGACACCTTAGGCGGCAGGGGTGGTGAGGGGGGGGGGGTCTCAGAATATCATATGCAGTAAAATCACTAATGGACATTGTTTTTTTAATTGTAGATTAATTCTTTAATTCTTTCAAGAAAAAAACAACACAAACATAGGTACACATACAGTTGCAATCAAAATTATTCAACCCCCATTGGAAATGAGGTTTATTAGGAAAATGTACAAACTGTCAGCTGTTTGCAATAAACAAATGAAACAAGAACAATTGAAATAGCTCAACACAACTAATATAACAAGTGGTTTCTCCACTTTCAACACAATGCCACTTTTAATGACTACTGCAGTCTCAGAATTATTCCACCCCCCTGAATAGAATCTCTCATAAGAGCACACATTTGCAAATCAGGTGTTGTCTCAAGCACACCTGATGCCACTAATCAAGGGCTTCATTATTTGCCTTAGGTGTGGTTGAGATAGACCACACCAAATACCTGGATTGGCTAGGGATGTTAGAAATATGGCAAAATCAAGAGCGTTGTCTAAAACGTTCAGAGAAGAGATCACTGCATTGCACAAACAAAGAAAAGGATAAAAAAAACTGCACCAGGTTACAGGACTTTCTCTCACTCTCACTCAAACAAGTCTTTCCAAGCATTTCAAAATTATACATGCACCAGGCTACAGGACAAACATTTAAAAAAAATGTTTTATCTTCAATAAAACTTTTTGTAGGCCTACAGATGCAACACATAATAGAAACTGAATATTATAACAACGCACCTTAAGGATGTTGTCAACATATGTATAGTGCTAATGCAATTACTTAATGCTAACGTTAATGTTTTTCTTAAACAATTCTCAACCTTGTCACCAGATAGTCTGTTTTTTCCGCTGCTGTGCTTGAGCAAAGTATTCATTGGCTAGCTAATCCAACCTATCACGCATTTACAGAACATTAATAATTCATTTTATTTAGTTTTTGATACTCAAAGCGCTTTACAGAAATTGGTCGCCAATTAATTACACAGAATGAACAACGAACGAACACAACACTCAATCTGAGTGATACCACCTCAGCCAATTTGCACCAGACTTGCTCACCCAACATATTACTCACACACATTGGACACAGACCGACTCCAGTTGAATTGGCAGCGACTGGTCAGGGCACTGGCAGGAGAAAGAAGCATGTTTTGGATGGTGGGAGGAAACCGGAGTACCCAGAAGAAACCCACACAAACACGGGGAGAACATGCAAACTCCACACAGAATAGGCCCTTGGGTCAGGTGGGGTTTGAACCCAGGACCTTCTTGCTGTGAGGCAACAGTGCTAACCACTGAGCCACCGTGCTGCCAACTGTTTTTGTGCCTGTGTGCTCTCCCAAGCTTCTTTGAGTACATCCCAAGGCCCATAAAGGAGTTGAAAAGAGGAAAATCCTGTGGAGGCTTGTGGCACCTCCCTGTAGGCAAACAAGAAGAATGGGAGCCACTGGTCCCAGCCTGAGCCTGACTCAGACGCAAATTTCCTCATTATATACTTTAAAGTCTTGTTAAATCGCTCCACCTACCATCTGTCTATTGGTGATATGGTGTGGTCTTGACTCCTTTGATAACTAACAGATTGTACACCTCTTTCAGCAGTTTGGAAGTGAAATTTGTTCCCTGATCAGTTGTTTCTTTTGGTATCCCTACCCTGGCAAACATCTGAATCAGGCAATTTGCAATCTGCTGAGCCTTCACCTTCTTGAGTGGGAACGCTTCGGGGTATCTTGTTGCATAATCACAAACAACTCAAATGTACGTGTGTCCAGCACTGCTTCTTTCTAGTGGGCCCACAATGTTCTTGTGAATGTAATGTCAATCACTGGCATGTTTATGTGCTCTATCTACTTTCCTAACTGGTGCAGTAAGCTGATACACTGAACATTAACTACAGTAATCCATTACATCCTTATATTGCCGGGGCCAATAAAAGCGACTCATCAATCTAGTAAATGTCTTTACCTGCCCCAGATGACCAGACCATGGCACTGAAAAGTACCTGCAAATAACTTTGGTCTTGTCGGTAGACCCATTTGGCAGGGTTTGTAGCTGAACTTGCCATTCAAAAAAATTGGTTTTTCCTGTTTTTATTGAAAACGGAAGAACGAAAAAGGAGTTATTTCTGCTTTTTCGTATTTGTGCAAGTAATAGGAAAACGAGAAATGGCTTGATATCCCATTCTAAATGTTGTCAAAAGGGTTTATGTTACGTAAATACCGCTTGTTTTTACCTGTTCTGTATTGTTTAGAGAATACATTAAATAAACGCGAGAAATACACTGGATGCTCAAAATTCTGTTCTGCATGTTTGACTATAGGCTACTGGTAATTTGCGGGTCTTTATAGACGTACCCAATCCTGCACTTCACATTTGAACCGCCAGGATTCGATGTATACCTAAAAGCGTACAAAAATATTTACCCGTGTGCTTAGCTACTACATTTCTAGTTTAAAATAAATTCCCTCTGTCAATGCATTAAGGCATTGCCTTCACTAATGAATGCCTCAAGTCATAAAATGAGTTTGTTTAATCACCACCTGTGTTTTTGTCCTCTTGTTTTATAATCTAAGTTGTTAAGAACACTAATCGCTTTGCATGGCCATCAGTACACATCTAAAATGACACTGAAAATAAGATAAAGATATTTGCTGATATGCTATGGTGTGATATTGCTATAAAACAATATTCCTCACATAATAAGCTAACCCATGTTATTTAAGGGACCAAAGTCAAATGGACAATAATCGTAACAACAAACAACCACTCCATGAGTTATTGTAGCCTAATGTTGCAACAAAATTGAGATGACAACGACAAGCCCCCATTTCACCAGCACTGTGTAAAAAAAAAAAGAATAATAAGCAAAAACAAATACTATAAATTCTACCCTTATGGCGGTTTGTATAAATGCTTGTGTTTTTAAAATGGATTTACTTTACTGTATTTAACAATAGGGAGTGCAACATTACACAATTTTAGGAAAAGTCAAAGGCTTGGGGACTGCAATATTTAATTGAAACTGTTAACTTGTTTTTAGCCTACTGGATGTTATATGTAGTGATTCGGTGCCTTTGTAAACAATTTCTTTGGGGAAAAAAATATTGTAATAAACCTTTCGGTGTTCTTTTGATTTTTAAAAAACACACGTGTTTCATTCTTGACTGATTAGATTTGAAAGTCGTTTGTTATAAAATCTTCATTATGTTGATGACAGGGTGAGCCGTATAGATCTAAGGTACTGGATAATCTTGGGAAGTATAATCCTTACTATAGTGATAGGGTCAAATTTGACCCATTTCCAGTTTATACGTGCCACCGGAAGGATCATAACAGCCCATATACACACCTTCAACAATGACTTAATAAACGCAACAAAACACATAGGCCTAGTTTGCATTTGTAGTTTATGTGGGAGTTTAATGTGGCACTTGCATCGCTTTTAACTGGGCAATTGGGTTAGGGATGCACTTATTTATATGAATTAATTTTTATTTTTTTATTTTAGGTTGAAAGCACTATTTGTAAATCGCTTTGAATACAAGAGTCTACTAAATGACTAATGTAATGCTACACTGTCCTACACTGCTCCCCTCTCCTGCTCCTCTCCTCCCCAAACTGCTCTGCTCCTCTCTCTTGTCCTAGCTGCTCTGCGCCTCGCTCCTCTCCACTTGGCCATCTGTGCTGTCTTACTGACTGACTGGGACAAGTGACTGTGGTCGCTGCAGAAAACATTTCTTTCGTTCTATTATTTTTTGCGTGCGGTTGGAGATGCATCTTGGTTGCTTAGCAACTGTCATTGTCTCTGTCAACAAAACTTTGCAAGCGATCTTGAGTTTCATCTGTATATGCTATTTGAAACGGCTACTTTCATCAGAGACTACGTGTCATCCAGATATTCCGTTCTCGGCTGTAGCTCTATGTGCCAGGGCTGAACCCCGGACAGTCCCGGCCCAATGTAACACCTGCCTGTATTTGTATCTGTTCAACCAACTAAATTATCAGTAATTTATCTGTACTTGGAATGGGCGGAGCTTAAACCGGACGTGGGCGTTTCCTCCCACCATCAAAAAAACATGCTCCATTCTCCTGCCAGTCACTGCCAATTCAACTAGAATTGGTCTGTGTGTCTTATGTGTGAGCAAATCGATGTGATAGATAGTTCCTTGTTTGTTCTGTGTAATTAATTGGCAACCAATTTGTGTAAAGCGCTTTGAGTCTTGAGAAAAGCGCTAAAAACTAAATAAAATGAATTATTATTATTATATGGGTTGATAAGAAATTGCTATATTTATAATAAAAACTGTTTACAGAATATCCTCAGAATTGAGCTTCAGATCACTGTTTTCTATCACAAGGAAAAGACTACTATATACACTGCTCAATAAAATTAAAGGAACACTTTAAAAAAATAAAAATAAAAAAGGTCCGGGGCTATTCAGAAAACGAGCCTAACGACGTTCTTGAATTTATACCATTGTGTATACTGCCAAATCACACCCCTGACATACGGCCATCTAGTGACCGCAATAAAATGTTGACTAAACACACAGGCAGGAAAAGACAACTCGGCCAGCTAATCATCTTCAAACCTTTAGGCGTTTTTGTTCTTTATGAAGTCTCTTTTTCTTATATTCCCAGTCGGACAATTTTTGTCTTTTAGAAATGTTTTATTAACGATGACTCGCTAACTTGTCACTTCTGTTATAGTCAACAACATACAGATGTAGGCCGTTGTGGCGGATAATAAGTGGATGGGAAAAAGCAGACCAAACGGGAGAATTTAAAAGGGAAGGTTACTGCCTTAGACTGGCGACCTGTCCAGGGTGTACCCCGCCTCTCGCCCTGTGTCGGCTGGGATAGGCTCCAGCCCCCCCGCGACCCTGCATAGGATAAGCAGTATAGCTGGTGGATGGATGGATGGTTACTGCCTTTTAATCACATAGTTCTCGGAATAACTGTTTAAAACTTTTTGAGCTATAGTGTTGTTTGAATCCTCCCTTTAATAGAGAGAGAGAGAGAGAGAGAGAGGGGGGCAAATGGACCTACAGTCAATCAACGCTTTGCTGGTCACGCTGGCAAGAGGCATGCATCACCCTCACCAGATGTTTTTTTTTAATACAAATACACAACAATATAATTGGCCATATAAGAATTCCGTTCGGTTTGTGTGTGTTAGTGCTACTGTGCTTGTTTCAATTCAAATCAACTAACCACTCTTCATGCTTGAGCGGGCGGCAGAAAAATTCCGAGGCGGATTGGCCGCCTTTTGGGAGTGCCGCTCAAGGCAGCTGTCTAGTTCGCCTATGTGGTAAAGGCGGCCCAGGCTGTAGTTAACAAGCCAAGACGGTCAGTATAGCCTAATGTAACAACTTGCAATTACATAACATCAACGCTAGACGGCGGTATATGCCCGTGAAATCTCTCTCCCAGTCAAAACCATTTCCCATTCATTTCAATGGGGCCAGATTAAACCGATTAAAAATAATAACTAGAAATGCATGCACGAGAAAATGGGGATGTGATTGCATTTCCACTATCAGCGACCAGGCAGTGCGGGTGGCCAGTCCTCTAAAATAACCGCTGCAGCACTACTACGTCCTCGTGTATTGGTGGACAGCGCTGAACTTTTTATTGTTGGATACGGCCGTTTCCATCGAGCTACGGTAACAAATAAAGGGAGTAAAATTTGCAGCAAGCAATTGTTTATGGTGCATTTAAGGGTACAACAGTTAGCTACACACACTTCAGCTAGGTAACGTCCATGTAAACAAATATAATTAAACTTCAAAAGATGATAAAAGTATGTTGATAGTCTGTCAGACCAGGGCTGTAGGCCTATGCGTACTTTTTTCAGTGGTAGTTCTGGTGCTAGCAAACAAAATTTCAGTAGCACAGAGAAACATTTAGTAGCACATGGGTGGACAATTGAGTCAAAACATACCTGATTTACGTTTTGGGGGAGAGGCAAAGGCTAACCAACTATGTTCCTGTGAAAGCGACGCCCCTGCAGCTAACGTTTACGAGGCACTCTTGCTCGCTGCTGTAATCTTGACTAACAGTATTGTGTATATAGGGAAGACTAGACCACCCCATACAAAAGGGTGATTCTCTTAAAATGTATATCTTTGGATTTTCCCCAAATACATGTAACACGTTTCCAAACACACAGGCTTCATTTTGAGACCAATAAAATCGAGTTGCACTGAACTTTGACCTCTCTATGCCATTTACACTGACTTACTATTTTTGACTTGCAGAACGGTGGGAAAATCCCATGGTTACAATAGTATTTTAAAAAACGCTCGTCATTTTCTACCTCAAATGTCGGAATTTTTTTTATCTTCAGATTTTGATAACTTTTATTGTGCATACCACAATCGATGAAATCGAGTTGTCCATGTTGGTGAAGCAAAAAAAACTAAGATAATTTACAACAACTTTCCGTTTACCTCCATCCATCCATCCATTAGCTTTACCGCTTATCCTGTACAGGGTCGCGGGGGGGCTGGAGCCTATCCCAGCGGACACAGGGCGAAAGGCGGGGTACACCCTGGACAGGTCGCCAGTCTATCACAGGGCCGACACATAGGGCCCTGCGGCATTAAATCAACAGTAGTGTTGTCTTCAGTGTAAATGCGAATAGGCTATTCGTTTTACCATTTTAATAAATGTTTTTTTTAAACTTCAGCCTCAGCATAATTTTCACAATTATGTTCTGTAATGTTGCGTTTGACCGTTTCAATCGTGCTACGCTGGTTACATTAAACAAATAAAGAAGTTTGTTTTGAAGCAAGCTAGACATAAGCTAGACATATGGTGCCTTTGAGATGGTCACTGTTAGCAACTTACTTTCGGCTAACTTTGGTTCACTTTGCTTTCCAATTCAAGGCACCAGAATTATTTTTAACGTTAAACAAATACAACTTAACTCACATTCAGAACGCAGTGTCTTGTCAATTTTGTCTGTTTGTGCCGGTGGAATCTGGTAAATTACGATAAACTTGGATTGACTTGTAGAGCTATCGTGAGTCCATGCTACTACAATCACTCGGACAGTAAGGGTATGAGCACATATTCCTCCTTAATTTAAAAGTCCAGAGGGCATAATCTGTTTCCCCATTCATTGTCTATGGGCAAATTAAGCGTATAAAAAATACAATTAAAAAATAACTAGTGGACAGATTAATTAGCTGTATACAACGCACTCAGTGGCATTGGAACGAACATTTTGGCGTTGCAATTGAAGCGAAATGCGCAAAACTGCGAACGTAGTTAGTCAGAAAAACAGGGCTAATAATAAAGTAGAAAAATACCTAGAAATGCATTTAATAATAATAATTCATTTTATTTAGTTTTTTGTGCTTTTCTCAAGAGTCAAAGCGCTTTACACAAATTGGTTTTCAATTAATTACACAAAACGAACATGGAACAGACAGCTATCAAACACAGCACTCAGTCTGACCAATTTGCGTCAGACTTGCTCACCCAACATATTACGACAGATTTTCTCACACATAGGACACACAGACCAACTCCAGTTGAATTGGCAGTGGCTGGTCAGCGCACTGGCAGGAGAAAGAAGCATGTTTTGGATGGTGGGAGGAAACCTGAGTACCCGGAGGAAACCCACGCAAACACGGGGAGAACATACAAACTCCACACAGAAAAGTCCTTGGGTCAGGTGGGGTTTGAACTCAGGACCTTCTTGCTGTGAAGCAACAGTGCTAACCACTGAGCCACTGTGCTGCCATTTCCACAAGAAAATGCAGATGTGATTGCGTTCCCGCCATGAGCGACCAGGCAGTGCAGCAGCCAGCCTACTAAAGTAGTTGCTGCAGCACTACCACGTCCTCGTGTGTTGGCGTGATCCTGTTAGCTCACATAACCGTACATGCTGTCCTCCTTGAGCGATACTGGCGTTGTTGGTGTTGTCTTAACTATACAGCTAATCTAAACAAAACAAATAAAAAGTTTTAATCAAATACCACCAAGTAGCAGAGTCAGCAGACGTGAGATGCGTTTTAATTGTATTACAGGTTTTAATTGTATTGCAAATTCATAAATTACGCCAAAATATGGGCCTCAAAGTACAGACGAAATAAGATAGATGGATAGTTAAGTTTCTCAAATCTTTGTTAAAAACTCCAAGATAACAAAATACCATGACATCAAGTGATACGCCAGTGGATAGTCCACCCAAATAAACATTTGAATTGCTTTCAACTGCATCTGTAACACCTGCACATTGACTGAAGGTAGGCTTCTGTACTACTCATTACTATACAATTATTGTAAAACATTACATATTTTCAGAATACTATGCTCATTGAGACAAAAAGCTAAAGTTAATTGGTGAAATGTAATGTATTTTCAACATGTTGCAACGTATTGTATTTTTTTAAATATTGCAATATTGTGAACTAATATATATACTATATTTGTAGTCATCTTTAAATTGTATGGGTAATTAGATGACAGATATGAGTTCAATATATACAAGTTTGGCTGGTCTATGTCAATTAGTCTCTGAATAACAGAGAAATGCAAAAAGTCTTGCAACCATCCCCAGTCTCCCCTACCTGCTTGTAAGAGCAATCTTCGTTTAAAGGCTTCTGGCAATCTTATAAGTAGACAGCGCTGCAGACACTAAATCAGCAGTAGTCCACTGTCTTCAGTGTAAATGCTTGTCTAATACTGATTGTTATACTATTTAAATAGATTTTAAATAATCTTAATGAAAATTTTATCAGCCAGTCTCTGCATTTTGACATTGAAACCGTCAGATTCAACAAAAAACAATTAAAGCAATCGATCACGGTAACAAATATAGTAGTTACTTTTGCAGCTCAGCAAGCTATAATTTTAGCTTGGCTCTCGTTTCATATAGTTAGCGACGCACACTTCAGCTAGCTAACGTCCACTTGGTAAGAATTGTTTGTAACTTAAAACAAATAAAACTGAATTCACATTCATTATGCAGTATATCTTACACAATGCTATTGTCCGGTCGTGGGGCGCTGAACACAAGTGTAAACGGCAACAAAGACTCATTGCGAGCCGACCACTCCAAACACATAAATACCCAAAATTACCACTGTTAGTATCGAGAAGCTGGACAGAAGCTTGCATGGCTCCAACATGGCAAAGTACGCAACGCGAGGTGTCTTTAATAATAAGGTTGACGTAAATAATGACTGATAATGAATTCTAGCTAGCACATTAAATTGAAACTTCAAAAGGTGATAAAAGCAGGCCAATAGTGTGTCAGACATTCAATCAACAGTAGCCTACCAGTCTTCAGTGTAAAGCCAAGCCTTGTTTAACTGAATCGATCACTTAGTGACAGAGATATAGTGTGCGTGCATGTAGCTGTCTTGATAAACTTGCATGACTTACATGGCTTAGCGTATGACGTTCCATAATGCCAAAATTATATTTAGTGTTGCGTTTCCTTTTCTACAATGCCTTCGTCGTCTTTTACGAATTGTTAGTTCAGTACACAGTGTTGACAGTCAATGCGGCATGCCTTGTGGTTTGCATTGACTATTGTAAAGCAGTTATTATTTCAATAACACTCACTTCTTTATTTGCTACATTGCTAGTGAACATGAAACACCATGCAATTGTCGTTCATTACAGCAGGAGTGGGGAAGCCTAGCTAGGTGTTAATGCTATCTAGAAACTAGCTAACTCAGTATGGAATAATTAGCGATATGGTGACGCAGTCCCATACACTCACAGACGCATTCGTGCAGATGTCCTGAACTGTTGGCGCGGTGTTTCTGTTATTTATGAGTTAGCTATCCCACTTCTGACGCCCCTAATGAAGGACCATGATGAATCATAGTGTATACTGCTGAACCTTCCCTTGTGTATACTGCCATCTAGTGACCGCAATAAAATGTTGACTAACACATACATGTATACATTTTATTGGTCACTAGATGACAGTATACATAAGGGTATGATTCATCTTGGTCCTTCATTCCAGCTCCCCTCAAGTCTTACCCTCTTCCCATTCATTGTCCATGGGCAAATTTAGCGTGTTAAAGAGGCAATTAAAAAATAACAAGTGGACAGATTAATTAGCTGTGTACAAGAGCAGTTCGTGGCATTGGAACTGACATTTTGGCGTTGCAATGGAAGCGAAATGCACCGTAGTTATGTGCCGGAAAATGGGGCTAATAATAATAACACTTAAGGATAAAAGTATATGATTTCGTCTTACGAGGCACACCGGACAGAGTCTTTCATTCATGCAGTTAACAAGCCTAAACAGTCAGTATAGCCTTACATAACAACTTGCAATTACATAACATCAACGCTAGATGGTGGTATATGCCCGTGAAATCTCTCCCAGTCAAAACCCTCTCCCAATTAATTTCAATGGGGCCAAAAACCGATTAACCCTCAGAGACCTAGGGTCTTTTATTGCCGTTTTTGATATCTTCATATTTTAACCAATATTGCAGTCATTTCTGGTAGTACACTGATGTAACACATATCCCCAGATTCAGTACAGTTGAGGCTAATCAAGTGTGACACTGAAACCACATTTCTGGACTGTAGAATATGACATAATAACCATAATAAAACAAAAAACGGCCATTGAATTTCTTCAGTTTTATTAGCAAAACACAGCTAAAAAGCATGAAAGTAAAGTTTAAATTCAGTTATGATGTAGCCACTGGTGTTTGGAATCACACTGAAGTGTCTGGGACCTTATAGATCACTTTCCACTGAACTATTTACATTATAGTGACCATTGTTCATACTCGTTTTTACAGTCAAAATGTTCTACCACCCTGAAAAAGGAAATCTTGTGGTCTAGAAGTCCCTAACTGTGATACTTGGCAGTTTCTGTAAAGTATCTCACATAGGGGGTTTTGAAACTCCTTACACTGCCATGGAGTGTATTTATTGCACAGTTTGCACTTCTTATGGCCTACTGGTGCCCTATCTGAATGTACGTTGGCTGGAATAATGGCCACAGGAGTGTGTCCGTATTACCTCTCTGCTGTGGTGTTATCCAGTTGCACCCCACACAGTTCAGTAGTGAGCAGCTCAACAAAGTGACATGTTGTTCTTGCACATACTTCTTTGTGGAGGATGAATGAATTGGTGACAGCAATGTCCAGAAAGTGGAAAGACGTTGGCGATTGTTGGGCTACAGGACAGGAGCATGAGCAGAGAGGTGCCTGCTGGTCTGTGCTGGAGGGTGCTTGCTGATTTACAGGAATGGCAGGCTTTGTTGCACTGTGTTGATCTTCAACACTAATAAAAAAAATAAAAAAATAAATGTTACAACAAGAACAACAGTAATGGCAATTCAGTTACAACATTTGTAATGAAATTAAACTTCATGCAGAGTACCTGAACACAGACCCACTTTTTCAGGCAAGATTTGCATTTTACAACCCACCCCCATTCAGCCTAAATTTCACATTCTACCCTCTACACCCAACACCTTTGAAACCTACCCCCACATTTACACTAGAATCAAGTAACAATGTTGGTTATCTCAAAACATCAATTGCATATGATAATTCAAACAAAATTGCAAACAAGTATCATTTGGAAAATAGTAACGAATTACCATGGCTATTTCTCAATATCATGGACTCTTGTGGTGATATTGAGATAATAAAATTATCCCAGGTAAGTGTGCTAAGTCGCGCCAGTAAGCGCACTAGACTACACTTACTTTCAACACACCATCGGGAAACAATAACAGGCTAATATTCCTTTCAATAAAACATTGGCAATTATTCACGTGCATCCAAATATTATTACAATTTGAAACTACTTACTTGTCCTCAAATGGATCTATTTCTTTTCTAAAATCGTCAACATCTTGGGATTATTGGCTGGAGCGGCTGTATGAAAACGACGCGCTGTCCTCTTCCTCCTCGCTTTGAAATATCCTCTCCATAGCATCTTATCGAGTGAGTGTCTCTTCTTCTAGCCATACTTGCTGGTAAAAGTAAAAAATTCAGTTGTGTTGCGTCTCTTATCCGCTGTATGATCCAATATGACAAGATTTCCAATGGAAAGTGTTTATCTTCATTGACATACAGGCTGTGTCGATTGTCGAATGGTTATCGTGGTAATTCTTTGGAGTAAACAGTCAACTTTAAATCACATGACCTATAATGATGTCATAAAACCCCGCGAAAATAACACTAGATCAATAGTTTGTGTAGGTAAGCGAGGGGCAACGCAACCTATGATAGGCTACGTGCAAACAATGTTCCCTACTTTTGTAGATCTGTGGAAAAGTATGTGAACAACTTACATCGACCAAAATGGTCTTCAATTAAAGCTACAGGCCTCTAGTTTAAAATAAAAAAAAACAAATTGTCTCTAAATCAAATAGTTCGTTTTTTATGAAGGATTTGGTAGAGGGTGAATGATGAGCGCGCCCGCGCGTCCGTCGGTCTCAGAGGGTTAAAGATAATAATTAAAAATATAACACGTGAACCGATCACTTGGCTATATGTAAGCGCAGTAGACTGCAATACCCAAGACATGTGGACACTGGAATGGAATCGATTGGGTCAAATCTGTGGGTGTAGTTAAAGAGCCAAAAATAGGCCTAATAATAATCATAATATTTATAATGATATGACTGTGATAACAAGATGTGATGTGTCATCACGCATCACATAATAATAATAATAATAATATGACTTTGCGATAACAAGATGGGATGCGTGATCACGCATCACATAATACTAACGATTACAAGATATTACTTATTCAGGCTTACACTAACTAACTAAATAAATGTAGAAGTGCAACATTGTTAACTGAAACATTTTTAAATATTACCACCTCTTGCGTAAAAAAATGCATAGGTTTCTCCTTTTCTGAGAAAATTAAATAAAATATCTAGCAGTAATTTAAACTTAATGTTACATGAGCACTCCAACGCTCCTAAGATCAAGATGAGGTATACCTTTCCAGATGTATACATATTTTTGTACAACTTCTTGTCATTATTAACATTATCCCATTTAAAAATCATCCCACCTCACTTCTTTACACTGCTATGAAGGGCTCAACTGCAACAGTGTCGCAAAATTTATGATAAAAGGAAATTAAGACCACCATGTTATTTTAGAACCTTTCCCTGTGGGGTTTGCCCATAACACTTAAACTCTTTAAACCCATACTACAAAGGATTTATTTAGGTTATGTAAACCGAATTAAAAGCTTATACAAAGAGGACAGTGCAAGTACGGTTACTTTGCAGATGGTGTTAGCAGACATACTTATGTCTTATGCTTATGCTTATGTTCAATAAGGTTTTACGAGTACTATGTTCTCATTTAGGCTAATCCTGACTTTTCCTTTCCCTCACAGAGGAGAACGAGGTTAGGACCATGGTGGACCCAAATTCTAAGAACGACCGAAAACTACAGGAGCTTCAGAAGGTAAATTAACTACCGAAGAGGATGCATAGAAAAATAAATAATAGTAATTTATTGCATTTGATAGCGCTATTCTCGACACCCAAAGTGCTTTACACTGTGGGTGGGTGGGGGGGTTGAGGGGTGGGGTGGGGGGTCGCCAGTGTGTAGCACCCACCTGGTTAAACATGCAAAAAGTGTAAAACACGTGAGCTTGAGATATAAGGTTCTACTGCATGTCATGGAGTTGTATTTAATGCCACCTAATTGTATGCTGTGGTATTTCTCAATCCTATCTCTCTTGTTCCCTGTATGACTGTAGGTTCTCATCGACTGGATCAATGACTGTCTGGTGGGAGAGAGAATAATTGTAAAGGACCTGGCTGAGGATCTCTATGACGGACAGGTGCTGCAGAAACTCTTTGGTGAGGATCCCAGATATACCGTGGCAATGACACCTTAATCGTGATAGTTAAAAATAACTTAAACATACACACTTGTGTTTCTGCATTTGTATTTCTAGGTATGATTTTGTGGATTAGTATATGTATTTTGTCTTTCATACCTGTTGGTTATAGAAAAACTGGAGGGTGAGAAGCTTAATGTGGCAGAGGTGACCCAATCTGAGATTGCCCAGAAACAAAAGCTTCAGACGGTTCTTGAACGCATCAATGAATCCCTTAAGTTGTCCACACGGAACATCCGTTGGAACGTAGATTGTGAGTACACCACGTGTGTACACAAACACGTACATTGGCACAGTTAACTTTTATATGGGTAAAAAAAGTTTATAATTTTATTTTAAATGTCTATGAAATGTTGTCTTTACTGAAGAAATGAGACAATTTGACAGTGACAATATCGCTAACCCATAATATTTTTCTAAATGTTTTCAATGATCAAATTACATCAAATTTTATGTAAAAGTAGTGTTTAGTGGCTGGGTTATCAACTGTGTTGTCTTTATATTACATTAATGATGATGTTTTCGTTCTATAATTGTTGGATGGCTCATGCCAATAAAATGGAGGATGTGGGGCAAGGTTTTTTTTTGTTATGATTTATGTGTTACGAGTAGGGCTGGGCGATTTTTCAATCTAATAAAAAAGAATGTTAGTGCAATGTGTAAAAAGTCTAAATCGAAACATCAAAGGACCAGGAGCACGGCAGAATTTATGATGTAATGTTAGATTTAAGTCTAGGAAAGCAGATGGAACTCACTGCATTCCTTACAGATGCTGCTTGTCTACTGCATGCACGGGAGTACTGTGTAAAACAAAATGCTAAATTGTGGCGATCTGTGTTGCCGTGCTTTTTCGCATCTCGCATTATCCAACACTGATGTGCATTATGCCACCCTCTCCAAAATCTAGATTAACGTCAGTCTCATGAAGCATAATGCGAAGTATAGTCGCGTTACAAGTGTTTGCTAAGTTAAAGGAATAGTTAGTAATTTCGTTGGTTTACCTTATTTCCATGAATCCCTGAGATTGTTTTATTATCTAAATAAAGAAAATACTAAATATCTTTGAAGCATGTCTTGGTATTAAGAACAAACAAGAAATTATTTGATTATATTCGAAAATGGTTGGTAAATTTAAAGTTGCAATAGGCCGCATTCTGTAGGAGGTGATTTTGGCGACCCTTACCGTTTGCTTGGTGTAATTATTTTCCCTGAAGCCACATGCACGACAAGAAGTTTCTCCGCGAGGTAGGGCGCAGAGCATAGTGCAGACACCAGTAAAGCGCAGCGCATATATACATCATCTACATGATGAGATGTACTGTTGCTAAACTAAGCTAGTTTCAGAATCTTTCTGGCCTCGTCACACACACTGCTATCTCATTGGTTGCACTTTCAAAAGTCAGCGGCAACCGAGGTCAAAGTTAAAATAATTTGAACTTGGAGGCAGCACAAAGTGACAATTACGGCCGGCGTGCGATGCCGAGGGTAGCAACGAAACAAGGAAACAATGGCACTGCCAGTTCAGCGCACGTTTTAACACTGATCATGTGCACCTTAACTGTCGAAATGAAGATCCCTGCGGTCACTGCATAGCACTAGCACGATCAAAGACTATTCTCCAAATATGGGCATCTCCTCTTGATTTAGTGACACACTTCCTTGTGCCGTAAAGCAATCAGTCAATGTTGCGGGAGATTGTACCCGGTGGCAGACAAAATTTGAATAAAAAACTGAGACTTCAAGAGGACTGAACTGTGATTTTTTTTCATTCTCCCATAGACATTACAATGTGTTATCAGAACAAATGTATTGATAATATGTTAATACAAAAAAAGTTACCTTTAGTTGCCATAAAATAAAATTGTGAATTTTTTTAATTTTAGGTCATATCCCCAAGCCATTGTTCTAACAGAGGTCGTGGCTGTATATCTTAAGTGCATCTCTCTCTTTTTCTCCTTCCATCTCTTCAGCGGTCCATGCTAAGAGTATAGTTGCTATACTTCACCTCCTGGTTGCGATTTCCCAACACTTCAGAGCACCAATTAGATTGCCAGACCATGTTTCCATTGAAGTGGTGGTGGTTCAGGTAAGACAGGAAAAACCTTGAATTTAAAATTATAGTTAATGTATTTGTCACAAATACTGTTACTGTAAATCTGGATTTCACTTGCCTATATTCCAAATTTCTATCAACTAAATTAATCTATGCAGCTTGTAACATCGGCATAAATTGGCAGATGTGCTTGTGCTGACCTATTGTTTGTAATTCATCCATTCTAAAATTCTGGATATCCCCATCCAAAAAATCTATATTTGCCCCGATCCAGGCATATTTAAATTGATCAGAATTGGCTATACGAAGATCAAATTCTAGAAGTCCTATTTTTTTCCCATTGTGCCCCATCAGCGTTTTTAAATAGATGTAAGTCTAATTATAGAGAAGTAAACATGAACCTCTAAAATCCCATGTCCACACACAGCCCTTGCCCAAATTTGTTATTTTCCATCTCTTTCCTATCCTCCTGTCCATGACATATTTGGTTTGGACGTTTTGACAAACTTTTGTAACAATGTTGCTAGATTTGCCCCCCTTAGTACCCTGTTTAAAGTTACTAGAGGCAGTTTATCTGTATGAGTTGACTTTGAGTCCCTTTGACCCCTACCATTTACTTGGTGAAATTATTTTCCCTAACCGGATGCTCGCCGGCACTGCATATTGCTAGCAAGATCAACGACTATACTCCCAAGTATGGTCATCTCTTCCTGATTTAGATGCACTTCCTTGTGCCATAAAGCAATTTGTCACAGTTTCGCGGGAGGTTGTGCCTGGTGGCAGACAAAATTTGTGTTAAAGCAGCTGTAGGTAGTTTCTTATAAGAGGTAGTTTTGGCTGGCTTTACAGTTTGCTTGCTGTAATTATTTTCTCTAACCGTCGCAAAGAAGACATGCAGATTGCTCGTGGTCACTTCATATCGCTAGCATGATGAATGACTACACTCCATGCATGGGCATCTCTTCCTGATTCAGTGACACACTTCCTTGTGCTGTAAAGCAAATCGTCACAGTTTCGTGGGAGATCACGCCCGGCGGCAGACAACTTTTATATTGAATATTGAGACTTCGAGGACTGATCTGAACGGCGATTTACCCTATTGTCCCATTGACGTTACAATGTGCAAACTGTAGAAAGGCATTGATAATAAGTTAATTAAAAAAAGTTGCCTATAGTGGCTTTAAATATTGAGACTTCAAGAGGACTGATCTGAACTGTGAATTTTTCATTCTCCCATAGCCATTACAATGTGCTATCAGAAGAACTTTATTGATAATATGTTTAATATAAAAAAGCTAATGACTCCTGAAGTATTACAGTGGTATTATCAATGCTATTGTGCAATCGTCCTCACAATAATCATAAAAAGCTACTCCATTAAGTGTTTTATTTATATAGTGGGCAGATAATAATAACCCTCCATTTCAGTAGCTTATTGTATATTTATGATCTTTAAGTCTCATGTCCGGAGGCTTAGGAATTACCTGCTTTACCTGGTGTGGCCAATCAGCTCTATTATGTACTGTCAGGTTAAAGATTTTAAATAACTGCAAAAGAAAGTAAGACGTGTTCATACTGTATTTTGCACAAATACAATACAACATTTTGCGATTGAGCAGAGCCTACAAGATGTTCACTTAGCTGGAAGTTTGTATCTACATTCTGGCTTGGCTACATGTGCACCACAAGCGTTATGCTTAAAGCAATGCCTTTATTATTGGCCATAGTTAAATACCAGACATGGATATATGTAATGTTTGATCAGTAGGTCAATAAAAACATTGTTCTCTTCTGGTTAATTGATCAAGCTGGAAGTGAATCTAGGAGCAAATTGGGTAACACTTTCCACGATATTTTCAGTTACCTTGTTTTTTGCTATTACGGCAAGAACGTGGATTATTTTCATGTGAGTGACAAAAAGACGGACTATGCTCATCAGTGGCGTCATGCCCATTCAAACGTGTCCCCGACAATTTTTTTAAATCAAATCCATAGTATTATGTAAATCTGTCAGGGCTCGAAATTATAGGGAGCAAAATCTTGCTATCTTTTTATATAATATAGTAGGAGTTGTTAAGCTGTGCCCCCTCAAAGAAATTGGGTGCATGACGCTTTTTGATGCTCACCTTTGCATAGCAACAGCAAAGCTAAATAATTCATGTCAGCATCTAATTTGCAATTAGGTATATTTATGGAATTCTATTCATAACTATTCAGCACCTATGTTTCATGCCTCGTTGCACTTCACTAAGAAATGTTAACCTTGACAGGAAATCCCAAGTCAACGATTTTCAGTGAGGAAGATTAATAGATTTGTAAACTGTTGAGACTTTTCCAAATATGAACTACACAAATTTGTGTAAAAAAAGGTTTGGAATACCCTCCTCTCAGAAATGTACAGGATATATCAGCATTCTGTTCATGGTTGCTTAGTCATGATGCTTAAATTATTAGTAAAAAAATTGTTGTATGTAAATATCTCCAATAAAAAGTTACAATTTCAACGTTTGTGTAACAATGAACTGTTTCACAGAAACGTCCGCTGCAATTGGTGTGTTAAAGGGATAGCTCAACCCTTTGGGAAATAAGATATGTTCCTGCTTAAGGAACTGTAGTTTTACATTGTGTTGGTAGGCAGCCTCGCAACAATAGATCCGACTGCGTATCCATGGATGTAGATTTCTATTGAAAATAAACACACACCTCAATTTGTGTTATTCCACAAATATGTTTTTGTCATCCATACTCAAACACCTCTTAAGTTTGTGATTTGAATGCAAAAAAGTATATTCACAAATGCAACTAACATATTCCTGGCGACCTGTCCAGGGTGTACCCCGCCTCTCGCCCTGTGTTGGCTGGGATAGGCTCCAGCCCCCCCGGGACCCTGCATAGGATAAGCGGTATAGCTAATGGATGGATGGAACTAACATATTCAGATATATTTTCATGTTCACATTTACAAATCGAAAGCTTGGCTTGCATCTGGTGAATGCACATTTGACGATCGAAGGACACGCTTGATCTGCTTGGATTTACGTAGGATTTTCAGACAAATATTCAGCTGTTTTACCCCGTTTCGGTTCACAAGCGAAGCTGCTTCTTCGGCGCTTGGAGGAACGTGTCTATTGTTTCTACATTAGAAGATAGACACATTGTAGAAACATGTCAAATGGCTCCTTAAGAAGAGGACAAACATATAGGTTTATACAGTGATCATGAATGTACAGATTCTTCACAGAATGCAAAACTGGAAAGGTACATTCATTTTTCGGATCGAAAATCAAAACAATACCATCTCTGACATAAATTGTGCATTCTCAGAATGCTCTTCATCACTGATAAAAAAAATAGAACACCAATATGCAACTTCTCCCACTTGTCCAGTTGGTTATAATAAGAGGAGAATAATGAATTTGTTATTGTTTTAGGTTGAAATGCTGCCCCTTTAAAGTTATTTTTTAAATAAATCGAAAGGCATGTCTACGCAGTGCACTTCTGCTTAAAATATGACTAAGATTTTATAAAAATTCAGAGCCTAAATTGCTTGATGTTTTTCTTAAATTAAATCATTTGTTTTCTCCTTTCTTTCTTCCTAAGAAACGAGAGGGAATTCTCCAATCCCGTCAGGTCCAAGAAGAGATCACAGGAAACACAGAGTAGGTGTTCTTATAGTGTTGATCCAGCCTGCTTAATTACACAGGCTGTTATCCACACACAGTGTTGCTGGAAATCCTAGTGCATTCCTGTTTCACTTGCTAGGCTTTTGCAGTAATGCAGGTGAATGTGCTATGCTCTCAGGAATGGAGAGTGTGTAGGAACTGATGTTTGATAACCCCAGCTCACCAAAATAGATATCTAGAGGGCAGCACACACACACACACACCCATACAGATAATGCACACTGTAAACAAACACTTGCTCTCCAAAGTAAATAGGTCCAGCATGTTGACTGCATCAGCCAGAGAGATAAGTGCAGGCGAGCTAACACACGTATACACTGCCAGGATAGAAATACTTAAGAGACACACATGGTTTCACATGGTTATGGAGTCCAGCAGGTTGACTGTTGCAGCCAGAGTGATAAGGACACACAATCATTGTAGAAACCAAACTATTACCGCTGCTGCTGGACTGCTGCCCAGCTTGTCTCTGCCACCACTGATTATACAATGTACACAATATTAGCAGCAAACGTGTGTGGTGTATCTGTCTATTATGGTTTTTAATGCCAACCTTCCATCTTCTATCCGTAGGGTTAATACTCCTGTCAGTACCCTGACCACTGGAGTTGGTCAATTTGTTTTTAAATGCCTGCCATCACATTAAATCACACTTATGTCAAATGTGAACGTCTGTAGTCTAACCTGCTATTAGGTGCTATTATTCACAGCAAGTGGCATAAGGGTAGGTCAGATGTTTAACAACAATCGACAAAATTGCCTTGCTCCAAAAAAATGTATGCATGAAATACAATGCTTCCAGAGGAAAGTCGTCAGCACAGAGGCTGTTGCACATCATCCTCTCCAACAAAATACCTAAACACGTCTGGACTTTTGGTGCCTTTCAGTCGGGAATGGGGACCAACCACAGTTAATAGATAATATAGTGCAAACTGAGAACATTTAGAACTGTGCTGAATCTACCCAGGAGCTGCAATTCTGCCAAAAGTATGCCAAGACCTAGGCTTTAAATTGACCAGAAGTTACAGGGATACCCGAAACAACACTCAGACATTTGCCAGTCTCAGTCAAATTGGCTAAAGTCAGCATTCATAACTCCACCATCAGAAAGACACAGGGTTCATGTCAGAGAAGCAATGCAAAAAAACACTGCTCACATTATGGAAATGCTTGTCTCAAGACTTTCCAGTTTTGATAGGATTGTATATAGAACAATGTTTCAAAACTATTTAGGGTCACCCAATTGCTTTTTGGCACAGCAACTATGTTTAGTTCAACTTGCACTTTAACGTACAAGTAGTACATAGTGAAAATGTAAACTACCGGTCAAAAGTTTTTAATCACCTCAATTCTTATTAT
>JAPMUY010007526.1:0-113802 GCA_026901105.3 Galaxias olidus | reverse complement strand
TGAGTAGTCCTGTATATTGCACTATAACTTTAGTAGCCTTAAATAAGTGAAGCAAAAAGGTAATGTAATGTTACTGAGTGTTACCAGAAGAGGAAATAACTAATGAGAACGTGTATTATTGTGGAAATGAGACATTTATTGTACATCTGCATACTTTGGTTTAATGACAATTAAAGAGACGCAATCTGGACGTGAATGGTAACGCTCCTGTGTGATCATTGCTCTTACCAATTACTATATTTTTCAGATAACGTCTTTCCGTTGCGGTACACCCCACCCTTGGGGCCCGTAACATATGCAGCCATCTTGGATTTAACATTTGCTGTTTTTCTCTTCCACCAGGAAAGTCCAGTTTTCTCCCAACATGGCCCTGTAAACATGTGCAGTGCTTTCCTACATGGGGAAAAACCTCATTCTGACTATGAATTGCAGGTTAATTTTGATTGATGCAATGCTGAGACTGGCAGCCATCTTCTTTCACCAAATCTTCTCAGTTTAAGAGCTGCACAGGGAAGTGTTGTAATGCCTTACAACCAGCAGGGGGAGACTCCATGATTTCAAACGTGTCAGTTCAGATGGTTGCAGTAAAAGGAACCACTACAGTTTGTTCTCTAATTAGTTAGAGTTAGTTTGGTATACAGTGCTGGGTTATTATGGACCATACAGTGCTGGGTTATTATGGTCCTTACGGTGCTGGGTTAGTATGGTCCATACATTGCTGGGTTATTATGATCCATACGGTGCTGGGTTAACCCTACAGCAACACATCCTACTTTCTGGGTCAAATCCTGCATTAACTAACCCTATGGATTTCTTCCTGTTTGTTTGTAACAGACTGTTGGTCATGCAGAGACTGCTGTTGGACGGTGAACTTAGAATGAGCCTTTGCAGCTATCTCGGAGCTCTTTGCAAAGATACTCATTGATTAGGCAGGACAAACATGTTTTCATTTTTTTTTTTTATCAAGTGATAAAACAGTGAATGCTCCAAATTTGTGTTACTTACTAAACGTTTGTTAATAAAATCATATTTTCATACATTTTCAGTTGGTTTAAAAGTGACAGTTTTAGTGTTGATACTTCAGTGTAGCCAAGTGGTCTTTAGAAAGCTCAAACCTCCTATGGCCAACTTTGACATTAGTTTACTTCTTTGTCTGGGAAAAATAATGTATATGTTGCTACAGATACTTTGAAAAACTGCCTTTGCAGTTACATGGCCGTTTACCTAAATTAAGGCTAAAATATTAAATACGTGTTTGCTGAAAACCGCGAACGTGTCAAACAACTAAGCTTTTTTATGTCGTGGCCCTAGCCTAGGCAACAACAATTCTACAGCTCCGAAGGACAGATGGTCAAGGTACTGCTTGCAATTGCGTTTGTACACGCACAATCAGTACCAGATACAGCTGCTAAGCGTGACCAAGTTTTCACTGAAAGGATGTAAAAATAGAATGGAATCCGGTTAACTTGCCATTTCAACTACAGAACTTTTTTTAAATTAAATACATTAATTCATAAAAAAATGTTTTTGACGCTACAGCTCTAGAATAATAAATTAAGCAACTGTTTCTATCAATCAATTCTACACATCGGAGTTTACTATGACGTTAATGTACTTCATATGTAACAATGTAAGTCGCCTAACTTTTGGGACATCCTTTAAAGGATGGAAGGTTTCTTTGGTGGTTTGTCATTGACCTTGGTCATTATTGGCCATGGATGTCCTGGGACCTTCTTTAGATTCAAACTGCCCTGAGCGCCTTCTTCACGGTCTTTTAAAGACAGTCTATATCAATGTCCTCAGGGTAGTCCTAGTCCTCCTTAATCCCTGAGGCAGCACTGACCAAAGACTAGACCTGCTCGTAAACTCTCCCGAACACCTCTTGGTGGTCAACTGTACCGCCCATCTAGGCCTTGTTCCATATCACCAGCAGGCTCACAACAGATTGGAGTTCCCGGCCCAAGTAAGAGGGCGCCGGAGTCATGACCTGCTCAGTCCTGTTCAGTGGGCGGCAGAAGGTCCTCTGGAACATGGTGTCGTCATGCAGTCGTCATGTAGTCAAAATTGAGGAGAGCAGAGAATCTACGGCTTCTTTAAGAATATCTGGCCGTGCCGAGAGCGAATGGGGGGGGGGTGGCTTTGAGATGGCATTGCTCACCGTTAAACCTTCTAGAGGTGTCGTTCACCGTTAAGCCTCTGGAGGTGTCGTGGGCTCAAATTAACGCAACATTAGAGATGGGAGGTGCCCACTTGAAAACCCCATTGAAATATCTGCTCTCGACCCACATACATTCTAAAATGTGTTTTTTTAAGTGCTCATCTTGGAGTATGGCGTAATGGATACTAGACCATCGTTTCCTGTGTATTTTTGAAATACGGGGGCCTCGCCGCATATGGCCAATGATTTCTGTTGCTCTAAGTTGGAGTGCGGCCCCTACCACAGTGGACCGGGCCACATTAGGAGCACATTATAAAATGTATAGGGCTTAAAAAGAGGACGAAGATTCATCTCGTACAGCAATATTGCCTCTAAAAATGGACAAACAAAGTGTGACAAAAGAAAAGGTGGTGCTGATTTTTTTGAAGTCAAAGACAAGGTATTAAGACCAATGCAGGAAAATGTGCATAACTCAGCAATCATCCGCCTGAGGCCAGGCCAGTGAATATATGAACGTACAGAGCAGCATTTGCGCGTTAGCCTCCGGTAGCACTGCACCACCCGGTGCCCGAGCGAGGAAGAGGAGGCCGAGTCTGAGCACCATATCGCCTCCACCGAACGCACCATCAGTAATCTAATGTCTGAGCCTAATTTACCAGAGAGAGAGAGAGAGAGAGTATTTGATCCCCCTACAGCTGAGGAGAGGGAGATCTTCAGGGGACCACCTCTCTTCCAGTATTTGATCCCCCTACAGCTGAGGACAGGGAGATCTTCAGGGGACCACCTCTCTTCCAGTATTTGATCCCCCTACAGCTGAGGACAGGGAGATCTTCAGGGGACCACCTCTCTTCCAGTATTTGATCCCCCTACAGCTGAGGACAGGGAGATCTTCAGGGGACCACCTCTCTTCCAGTATTTGATCCCCCTACAGCTGAGGACAGGGAGATCTTCAGGGGACCACCTCTCTTCCAGTATTTGATCCCCCTACAGCTGAGGACAGGGAGATCTTCAGGGGACCACCTCTCTTCCAGTATTTGATCCCCCTACAGCTGAGGACATGGAGATCTTCAGGGGACCACCTCTCTTCCAGTATTTGATCCCCCTACAACTGAGGACATGGAGATCTTCAGGGGACCACCTCTCTTCCAGTCCCCGGTCGTTCCAGCGGCCCGTCTCCAGTCCCCAGCATCTCCAGAGGCTCCTTTCCAGTTCAGTCGTCTGGTTCCGGTCTGTCCAGAGGATTCCTTTCCTGAGCCCCAGACCCTGTTTCCGGTTCTTTCTGTGTTCCAGAACAACTGGTTCCTTTCTCCTGTGAGGGACCGTCTTCAGCTCCACCAGCTACGACCGCCCCAGGGTAGCAGTTTAGGAGACTGGACTTTTACTACAGTAATTAATGAAATGAATCATAATCTCTCTTTTCCCAACTAATTTTCTTTCCATCTGGACTTCTTGTTTGTTTGTGTCGAGTGTTTTTGCATCCAGAGTCCATACAGAGATTGTATACAAAAAAAAAATACATATAAAATAAAGAAATAATAATAGATTTCTTTGGAGTAGTGTTGGACATCTTCTGTACTTATTGTCTGCCAATAGTAGAGAGAGGACCTACTCAACCCTGAGGAAGAGGCCCACATTGATGCACTGCACTAAATATCTCTTCGACTATGACAGAGGCATCTGCAGGTCTTCAAAGACTGTTGGAACCACCATCAATGGCACTCTGAGAGGAATCCATCACCACTTCAGCTAGGAATCAACGTGAGAGATTTTTAAACCTACTTAAACGTCTTTGAGCACCTGCAAAAGCACTATATAAATTACATCTATTATTATTATTATTACTTCAGTTTTGTAGGCCTACTTGCAACAATGTAAGAATTACATTTCTCACCTTATGTGATATCAGACCAAAGTTCTACAAACATGAACATGTTACAGACAATACAAATAACCAATTAAATGCATAATTATATAATTTTATTCTAAATTTTCACTCATTGAATAATATGTGCATTTCTCATATTTCACCACTGGGAGGTAGTAGAGAAACATTAGTGAATAAGTGCCGCACTGAAATGTACATATTGCGATAAAGTTAGCAACAGATCAAAACAAATCAAGATGATTGTTTTTATTCTACTTCTTTTTAAAAAGAGTTGAGTGAGTCTCAACTGATAGTTCTAATGATGTAATGTTCTAACTATGTCATTCCATTACAACATAATGCACAAGAGTTCCAGAATGCTTAGAAACTCAATGCACAGTTCTGAAGATCTGCAGTTTCAAAACTACACCGTTGCGAGCAAGCGTGAATGAGCCATATTTCTTATGAAAGTACATTCCTACAGCGCAATTATGCAAATTACCAGCAAGACAGGTGAGACAAAGTAAATTATTAGATCTGTAAACTTTGCTGATCATTTATGCACTATTAATAAATATGTTACCTGTATTTGCATGATGTACTTGTAAAGATATATGGATATTGTCAATGCACACTTTGGAGGGTTTTGGATACATTACTGTTAATATGGTGTTTTGCAGAGTGGATAACACCTGGTACTCTCCCATTGGATGACTCTTTCCTAAGAGAGAAGATCTACCAGACACTAGGCGATAAATATGCCTATTCACCCACTGTTCATAACCTCAGTTTAGACTGGGTAGACTACAGTGATATGAGAGCCCCATGCACTGCAGGCTCTGGTGGACCACTGTCTGTCCTCGACCAACTGGAGCTGCTTTACACTCTGAACTCCAAGGCTATTCAAGACCCTCCAGCTTTGGGTGATTCAGATTGTGAAACTGTCCTGAGAGAGAATATCTACAAGATAACAGGCAATAAATACGCCTATTCACCCGCTCATCATAACATCAGCTTTAGCTGTGTGGACTACAGTGCTCTGATTGCTCCATACAGTACTGGGAGCAGCCAATGCACTGTAGGCTATGGTGGTCCACTGTCTGACCTGGACCAGTGGGAGCCTCTTATCACTGTGGACTCCAAGGCTATTGAAGACCTTCTGGCCATGGAGGAAGACCTGGCTCAGGCCAATTCAATCTCTCCTGAGACTGCTACACTACTGGATCCTGTCACATGTACTCTGGGCTTGGCTTCCTGTTTCTCCCAAGACCACTTCCTGGTGTTTGCCAATGAGTGGCAGGATCTGAAGAACAACTGGAAGCCCATCTTCACCGTTCACTCCAACATGAGGGAGATGAACGAGGTGGACCAATGTTCCAATTTGGTTTTGACCCCAGTAGTCAACCTTACCACTGTGCATCTGTGTGTGGCCCTTCAGGACTGCACCTTATCAGTGCTGTTGACCAGGTTCCATGGAGGCTTCAGGGTCACAGGCAAGCTGCATTTTGGAGCTGGTGGTCAAAAGCTGGCTTCCAAGATTATTGGTAGGAATTATTTTTAGACTATTTAAATATGGTATGCCTAAAGTGTAACTAGTATTACTATTATTTATGTGAAACATAAGTACATGTATTTCTCACATGGTCTTTTGTCAGACACCTACGAAACATCCCAATGAAACAGGTATTTTATTTTATTATTTAATTTTTTACCATTGTTCTCATTGTGTGTTGTAGCATGGATCCACCAGTTCAGAGGTAACACCTTTGGCATTGCATGGCAAAACTACGGCTCCCAGCATGCTTCAAACTACATTCTCGGTGACAGCCAAGGCGCTGGAAGCTCTGCTGGGCAGCTCTCTTGTTCTGACCGAGTGGACATCTCTTTGGGTTTGATTCTGACCCGTCCAGTCCAACTGGCTATCAGTCAGCTGACTTTAGCCCTTCAGGTCTGCAATCTTTCTGGGTTGTTCACCAAGCGTCATGGAAACGTTGTGCCTGTTGGTCAGCTGCTGAAGGCAAAGGCCCTTAGCCAGATACTGTCTACTATGACCAGCCCCAAGACATCAGGGTTATCCCCAGCTGTAGGACCAGAAAGGCCCTCCAATTTGCCAGTGGTACAACCTCTATCAACGTTCCGGCTCAGTCGAGTGTTGACTATACTGGACACAGAGGAAATAGGAACAATACTGTAAGTAGTTTTACATTATTTTCTACTGCAGCACTGGACTACAGCATCTAGTAATCCTTTCCCAATGTATCTTCTTCAGGCTCTTTCCATAGCTGAGGAGTCCCTCCTTCCACACAAAGACTGCAGCTCTAGAAAAGAGGAGCCGACCAATCACTGTAACAAGGAAATAGTCCTCAGTGATGTCACCAAAGAGACGAGATGTAAAGAAACTAAGAGACTGGCTGTGAGTCTGACAGTAAAATATGAAAGAATTATCCTGGAAAGTCAGTGATAATTCTCTATTCAGTTCATTATTTGCTTTCCTTGATTTATTTTAATTTGTTTTGTGTTCAGGCTCTTCCTGTGGATGAAATCATCCCCCCTCACAACAACCAGCGCAGTTTACTTAACAATAATAATAAGAAGAAGGCAACAACTGGATGCCTCAAGTGGCTCTGGAGGTCAAAGAAAAAAATGGTGAGCTTCTTTCATGTAAAAAAAACAACTAGTCTTACATTAAAATATCAAGGAATCCTGCTTAGAAGACAGAAATAAATAGCTTTTCAGTTAATGATATTTTTTGTTTAATTTATTTACATTTTGTTGTGTTCAGACTCTTCCTGTGGATGAAAATGACCTCCCTCAAAATGTCTCCAGCAATGAGTACGGTTTACCTAGCATCTATCCCTGTGTTCTGCTGCCCTCTGCCAATAATATGAAGAAAAAGAAGGCACCAACTGGATGCTTCAATTGGCTCTGGAGGTCAAAGAAGATAACTGTGAGCTTTATTCCATTTACAGTAACTCATGTTCATATTAATGTGCTGTACAGCAGCAAAGCATCAGCTGGTTTACTTATAGTTGTCTCTTTTCTTTCCAAGGCCAATTCTGAGGTGAAGGAGTTCAACATTCCTGACAAAGTCTGTCGCTCGGTCTATTAAAGAAGACATTAACTTTAAAAATCAATAAAGTTATTTCACTATTGGATATGTCTTCTTTTGGCTAAATTATAGTTGAGATTATAAGGTTACTAGTATTGCTGTCATTTGCTTGCTGGTCCACCATTAACTTGAATGAGTCACATACTATAGATACCAGCAACCTTCTAGTTAAGCATCACTCTGGCTAAAGGAACCAAGCAGGTAGATTAGCAGACACAACGTGCCATTGGAACACAGGAGTAATGGTTGCTGAAAATGGGCCTATGTACATTTTCCAGAAAATAATCTGTATTCACCACATATTTTAATCATTTACCACATTGTTAATGTCTAGACTACATTTCTGATTAATTATAGATATTTGAATAGATTAAATTAGACTTTTTTCAAATATGGACATTTCTAAGTGACTCCAAAACTTCAAGCGGTAGGATAATTATACCTGCAAGCAACAACAAACTTTGCTCATAATTTGTTTATGCTTTAAGAACTTTACAGACAATATTTATATACATTGAAATGAATACAATTGACAAAAAAAGATTAACTGTTCCACAACATGTGCACTTCCACCTTTTGACCACCGGGTGGCTGAAGAGAAACAGTCGTGAAGAAGTGCTGCACTGAAATGCTGCCTTTGTAAAATGATCAGGGTTAAATATACATCAAACGAGCACATTTGGATTGAGTTAACCGACGTTGTATAGGGACCACATTTTTAAAGCAGTCAATGTTTTCATTTCTTCATCATATTTTTCAAAGATAGTTCATCAAATGTTCCTGACTTTATTATGTCCTTCAGCCTATGGTTCTCCTCTCAGAGGTCGTTACATTATCTTTGTGATCTGACATCTTTTCTTGGCATGGTTTGTTGTCACACTGTTGTTCATCCTCAGCAGGTGGTGCAGGCTCAGCGTCTGGCACTGATGACAATTCCAAGAGGACAGCCACTGCATCTTGCTTCTTTTTCATCCTCTTGTTAGGCATTCTGCTCTGCTGCTCATACCTTTCCATGGCTTTCTCCCTTTCCACAAAAACTAACCATGTCGGAACAATTACACAAAGATATGCATAAAAATACAATAATTGAAATACCCGGTGTTTTCTTGAGCTTACTGTTGATTAAATGTTCTCTGCAAAGACGTACGTACTTTGACTACTGCCATTCTTTGCCCTCCCAAGGGACGGCGACATGTCTAACAGCACAAATCCACAATCTCCTGCTCTGGGTTTTCTTTCTCGGACGGGATTCTGTAGAGGCACAACCTTGGCTTGTCTCCACATCGGTTAGTGCATCCAATTGAGCAACAACTATCCGGCATTTTGGCTAAAAGTCCCACAGTCAGAGAGATGATATGGCTTTTCTTCTATGTGTATTTTTTGGTGTTTTTGAAGGTTTGAAAATCTAGAGAAGTCTTTCCCACAGTCAGAGCAGTGATATGGTTTTTCTCCTGTGTGTATTCTTTGATGTTCTTTCAGGGTCGACAATTGAAAGAAGTTTTTTCCACAGTCAAAACAGTGATATGGCCTTTCTCCTGTGTGTGTTCTTTGGTGTATTTGAAAGTTTGAAAATTGACTAAAACGTTTCCCACAGTCAGAACAGCAATAAGGCTTTTCTCCTGTGTGTATTCTTTTGTGTGTTTTAAGGCTTCTCAAGAGAGTAAAGTTTTTCCCACAGTCAGAGCAGTGATAAGGCTTTTCTCCTGTGTGTATTGTTTGATGTCTTTTAAGGTTTGACAATTGAGAGAAGGTTCTCCCACAGTCAGTGCAGTAATGAGGCTTTTCTCCTGTGTGTATACTTTGGTGTCTTTTAAGTTCACTCAAGTTAGCAAAGTTTTTCCCACAGTCAGAGCAGTGATAAGGCTTTTCTCCTATCTGTAATGTTTGATGTCTTTTAAGGTTTGACAATTGAGTGAAGTTTTTCCCACAGTCAGCGCAGTAATAAAGCTTTTCTCCTGTGTGTGTTCTTTGGTGTCTTTTAAGATTACTTAAGTGAGCAAAGTTTCTCCCACAGTCAGAGCATTGATATGGCTTTTCTCCTGTGTGTGTCATCTGGGGTCTCATTGACCTAGAGTGTCCCTTAAACACCGTCCCACATTTGTAGCTGTTGGAATGTTGTCCTTTACTTGTTTCAGACTTATTAGGGGTTGTAACACTCCATTTCCCATCAGCCCCCAGCATTTTCCTGCAATCTTCCAGAATAACCAGTGCTGTCTTCAAAGGGAAATGAGTAGGGTGGACTGCGCAGATGGAATTTGACTTTAGCAGCATCATCGGTTGAAGCTTGACGTCATGAATAGGAGAGGGAATGTTCTTGTGTCCAGTGTCCTTATAATCAAAAACAGCATAAGATTATTAACTAAATAGAAAGACGTACATATAACTGTACCTAGCATTTACGAAACAAAGGCAAACACTTTTTTAAATATATATATTTATATTTCAACTACGATAAATGTTTTCCCATTATGTATTGCCTTCAGTGGAAGAACCTTTTACCATGTAATCAAAACAAACAATTGCATTGCTCTAATAATGTGTGTATTTAGCAGCTACAGGATGGAATGCACATGCAATAATGGGCGTTTCTTTTTGAGAGTGCAAAATAACGGGAGGAGACTTTCCCATTATATTTACCAAGCCCGAAAGTAAGTAAAGGAGAAGTGCTTGTGTGTGTATTTGTACGACTAAAGACTGCTTCTTATACAACGTCCCCCCTCTTGTTTAAAAGTGCTGACCTTTGTTTAAAAGCAATTTGCATACATATGTATAACTATATATGACGGAAGAAATAATAGCCATCTGCTCTGAACTTCACCTGCTGACTTTTGTCTTTTCCACGCAGCATTGACTTTGTCACCGATATGCTCCCATATGGCAGTGCTGTAGTACGATGCCCATGACTTGGACTCGAGGTAATGTTGACAGGGTTTTTATTATGTTAACTTTGATCATATTCTAAAGCTACAATAGCATGATGTGTTCAGCATATACGTCTCGTATAATATCTCTCCAGCGTGTTTGGGAATTGGAGAATGAAAGCACTGTAAAGAGGAGATTGTATAAAAAATTGAATTCTGCTATTTTCTTTCTTTATTTGCCATAGCCTGATTTTGGTCGTTCTTATGAGAGTGCTTAAACTCTCCGTGTGTGTGACATGAAATGTGTTGTTCCTAGGACTGCAACTTGGCCTTTGACCTGATATTCTATATAAAGTAGTTTTGACCGCCAAGTGGTTTTTACCCATCACCCAGAATAGCGCCTGTGTGTTTTCTCCAGTGACTTGAAGCAATGCCAAGGCACATGGAAGCTGTTCTAGAGGCATGTTGTGGGCTGGCCCAACACTTCACTAAGACACTTGATGTTGGTTTGTCCTTTAATTTGTCACCCATCTGTACTTTACAATATATGGCCATAAATGTATGTTTATAATAAAAAAAAATCATAATTTGTTTTGACGTGTTTTCCTTTTGAGGCATAATAATAGCGATAATACGTTTGTCAATACTTAGTTTATAAACTTTTCCATCTTAAGCCATGACTTGCTAATATGGTTATATGTTATGTATAGCTTTTAACATGTTTAAAATGTAAGAATATATCGTAGCCCTCCTATTATTTTTGGGGTCAACTTGACCCCTTTTAATGTTTGATGTCCCTAAAGAAATTATTGGCATAATTTGTTTTGCTTCATATTTAATGACTTTTCCTAATGTAATAGATACAACTGGTTAAACATCAAATTGACATGATAATATGTTTTCAATGTCCTGTACACATGTTATATGCATCGGTGTTCTTTGGGGTCAATTTGACCCTAGGCTGTTTTAGCTGTATAAAACATACATGAAAAATGTATTAATTAAAAGAATTTAGGTAGATTTGTTCTGGTGGTTGTAGCTGATATTTGAGTCACCATCAGAAATAATTTTATAATCTTCAAAATACTTCTCTATGCTTAGGGCTCCAACCTAACATAACCATGCATTCAGTATGACAAGAACCCCTTATAGTTCAAACCACATTGGGGAGGAAAACACATAATTCCTACAACTTTAACATTGTATGTGGGAGCGTGATGCTTAATTTAATGGCAGATTTATGTGGTCCATATAGAGACATAAAGTATCTGGAAATAAACTTGGTCAACAATTTCAATTACAGTATTTTCGGAAGGCTTTAATTACTAGGGTCAAATTGACCTCCAAGGACGAACGATGTTAGTAAATTTGAAGATAACATGAGGGGTAGTATGCCTATTATTTGTTAGGGATCTTTGTACATTTAACAATTATTTCATAGTCAAACAATAATATTAATTGTGATTCATGGCGATAAATACAAGCTGACTAGGGGATGAGGACATATGCAACCATGTGAAATCCATTTCGATTAACTTTCGTGACTAGTGGGCTATATTTGTTTTTAATTTCCATTCCGACCTTGGTAATGAAGCAGTCATTTTAACCGGCTTGTCCACGTTGATATAGCCTACGAAACAACACAGTAAGAATGCACGAGGCTAAGTATCTAAGATGCACTTTTAGTCGTTTACCAGGGAAGACCCACGTCAACTACCTCCCATCTCATAATTAGCCTACTGTGGATGCAGTCGGATTCCCTTCGCACCCTTAGCATCTATTCCAAAGTCCTAAAGAATTCTCATTTATATCTTTCATTAACTTCTTGACGTCAAGGTCAAGGAAAAGTACATCATTAAACAAAAAGGACCAACTTTTTTTTTTACTATTGGGATCCAACCCTGGTAATATTTGTAAGACTTAAACATAGTCTATTTAGTTTTGCTTATAGTTTTCTTATATTCTGGTTTTTCATCTTAGTTTTTCTTTTGGATTTCCTTATTTTGCTTTTGGATTATGCTTTTGGTTATCTTCTTTTTTGTTTGTGGCTTTTCCTTTTACTTTCATATTCGGCAAAAATCACATTCCATACTAGTAAACCTGTTAAATTTACGTGGAAGCATGTAGGAAAATTGCTGTAGATGGTTGATAACCCCAGCCT
This sequence comes from Galaxias olidus, assembly GCA_026901105.3. Classification (NCBI taxonomy): domain Eukaryota; kingdom Metazoa; phylum Chordata; class Actinopteri; order Galaxiiformes; family Galaxiidae; genus Galaxias; species Galaxias olidus. Next base: position 101,649 of record JAPMUY010007526.1, on the reverse strand, counting down.
TAAAAAGTGTAAACTCCCTATTTACACCCCTCCCCCACACAAACTTGGGCTATGGTCTAATGCTCTATTTTGCTTAGGAAGGTTCCTAACTTGGTGAAATTACCCGGAAGTATCTAAGTGGCAGCCATGGTAAGTACTGGTCGAATTATCTTAAGTGCTAAGGAAAGATGCTTCAATGCTTCCTGACTTGCGTAATTTAGCATAGGATACACTGGACCATCCTTTACGAAAGGAAAGAAGCAAATGCCGCCCCACAATTCCTTGTGGCGGCAATATTTAAAGCGATACCTTTCAGCCGTTGATCGACATGACTGAAAAGGGATGCAGATCGTATAGCCTAGTTGTTTATAAAACATTTTCCATCTTATCTTGTGCCCTATCTTGCTCAAGGCTGGGTTATGGCCCGGACCAGTTGGGCTAGTTGGGCCAGTTCCCCGGGGCCTCGGACTGTCAGGGGGCCTCGAAGCCTCAGCGTGGCGCGTGTCCCAAGATTTCCAAAGGAAGATGGAACACCAGAGCACCAGAACCTTCAGTGCACACAGCACGAGCTGAACACTAGGCCCCCTCAGCACTTACAATATGATGCCCCCCCAGGCCCGTTGATTAAAGAGTGAGCTGACAAATAGGGCCCCTAAGCCCCTAGAGTGTAAGGGTCCATGAGCCCATCTAGCAGGCCTACAAAAAACCTTCAGTGTCAATGGAAAAAAGTGAGTTTTTCTTGTCTTTTTCTCTTTTTTGGGGGGGATGCGGTGGGGGTTGGGCGGGGGGCCTCCAAATGACATGTTCCCCGGGGCCTCACAGAACCATGATCCGGCCTTGATCTTGCTAATATGCTTATATGTTTTCAAATGTCCCATGTTAACAAACCTAAGAATCATAATATGTAATATAGTAGCGGATTTGTATGCCTAACATAAATGCATAACTTGCATACATTTGACGATTAGGCTTCATACAATCATATTATGCATGGCGATCAATATAAGTTGACAGGGGGATGAGGACGTGAGCAACCATTCTCAATGTGAAATATTTCGTTTCACTTTTGTGACAGGTAGCTTATATTCCCTTTTAAATTTTAATTACAACCTTGTTAATGAAGTAGGCTAGTATATTTAGGCCTATCTGGCTTGCCCGCACGTTTATATAGGCTATGAAACAACACGGTGACAACCCAGCGGCGAAGTAATTAAAATGCGCTGTTTGTAGGCTACAAAAATCTACGGGACATTGTAGTTTCTACACGAACGACCCACAAAACCCACCGTCTCATGATCACGTAGCCAAGTGTAAGTGTAGTCGGATTCTTTTAGCAACGCGATTGTCTTTTCCTAAATCCGTATGAGTTATCTTTCATGTCTTTCCTTAACCCCATGACGGTTTCCCTCGGGATTATGGATAAGTACATCGTGAAAGTCAGTAGGACGTACTTTATTAAAGAATTAGGATACAGCCATTGTCTAGCGATTGATTATCTTTATCTCCCTCATGTGCGTGTGTTACCAAGTCCCGGAAATGCAACCCCGCAAAGAGCGGATCAGATCCTTCAACTTACCTCAGCCATTGGGATTCCTGTTGCCTCCTCTCCACAGTTTGTGTTAGAGTGTCCCTCTCAGTGATATGTCTTTTTTATAAGAAGTTGGTACGAAAAGTTCCTGTGTCTCAGCATGGAGAAAATAGGGCTTCAGTTCCAATGTATCCTTTCTTGGTCTGCCGATGTGGGAGGGGCTTCTTATTTGTTTTTGTCTGCCTAATAGCCGCTCCTCCTCGGTCACATGATGGTACATTTTCAACCAATTGACTACAGAAAGTGCAAGAGTAATGGAAAGATTGAACTGTCAGTGGTTTAAGAATATATATTTAAATCAGTTCATCAATCGCTTCATATTAAATAAAACATGTATTTTTTTTACGGAACTGCGAGATAAAAAGAAAGATAGAGCCTGAGGATGTAAAGAGAGAGAGGGGGAGACATAGTGCGTGAGGATGTAAAGAGAGAGAGAGAGAGATAGAGCCTGAGGATGTAAAGAGAGGGAGGGAGAGACATAGTGCGTGAGGATGTAAAGAGAGGGAGGGAGCGATAGAGCCTGAGGATGTAAAGAGAGAGAGGTAGAGATAGAGCCTGAGGATGTCAAGCCCCATCAAATAGGCCACTCTACTTTCAGGAGAAATGCTTTAAGAATCTTACTTGGCTCCATTACAGCCCCTGCTTAAAGGGGGTCCTCGGTTTTTATTGGGCAAAAAACTTTTCCAGTCAAAGCTTGCGTCAAAAGCAGGTTCAGGGTTTGTCAGAACTGGCTTCCAAAATTGGGAGATGGCACTGGAGAAATGTAGTGTGCATAATGAAAGCTGCATATGTTGAACAGTTTAAACTTTTATTGGAGGATTTGGGAGCTTAAGAGTGTTCTTGTTTCGGTTAAAACTTAAAAATTGTTCTGTGTTTTAAATATTGTAGTGAAAACAATTTTATTTGTTATTGATTTTGTTTCATTTATCTATAAATTTATTTATTTGTATTAGTTTGTTTTTTTTGTAATTTATATATTCTGCCTTTAAACAGGGCACTGCTGGGAAAGAGACCTGGTCTCAGTCGGTAAACCTTGTATAAATAAAATAAATATTATAATTTATAATATTATAATAATAATAATAAAATAACTTAATTTGCCGCCATTCAAAACACGGTTACAATGCGCTTTACAAAAGAATACAACAACAAAAATGTAATTTAACTAAGACACACTAAAATCACACCGTAAAACCAAGTAAGAGATGAGAAGCCACATGCTGATATGTTTAAAAAAAGTGCATGTGCAAACACACAGATGCTGTTCGCTATATAGACAGTATACAGCAATCAAAAGTTCGATTAGGATTTGAATATCCACATAAGGACAATGTTGTATTTTTTGTACGGGTTTATGTGTATAATTATGATGAGAATGTGTTGGAAAGGATTGATTGTGATGTAATGTACTAGCATTGTGATGTATAAGTTGGCATGGTTACAAGTGACAGGTTTGCACTACTTCACACCCAGCTTGCCATCATATTTAACCTGTTAGAGTTCAACTATTTGCCTTGAAGTCAATGCAAGAGAACTCCTGGATCAGTTGGGTCTATAGCATCAGGTGAGTTCAAAATTAATACGTTTAGAATAACTTTACATCCGTTTCCGTGTAACGGTTCGAAAGTGACGTCAGTGCATACCCTCTATAGAGAATGCAATTTTATTTAAACTACTCTTAAGGTACAGTTGCAGTAATTTAAAACGACAATAATTCCTAAATATATAGGGTTACTGGTTTACTACTTCTTGTGTGTGAATGACTCTTTATCAATTTAGTAGATTATCAATTAATTAATATTATAATAGATCAATTTGATATTAAATAATTAAGGGGGCACCACCCAAAGATTTAAGCTTATTGCATGGCTCGATGGGAAACCAGGTCTGATTTGGCTTTCATTTAATAAGTAGCCTAGTTGAAGTTTTAGTCTCATTTCTGAAGTAGTGACGTTCTATGTTATGAGAATAAATGATTGTATGAAAACGAAGAAATGACACAGCTGGGTTGGATTGCAAAGCAATTCAATTTATTTACTAGTCTAAATCACATGAAAATTACAGTACTACAAAGAATGACTAAATGATGACATTGATAAACTAAAGTGGTTAGTGTCTAAACATACACAGTATAACAGTTAAAATATTGACAAATTATAATAAGCACAACACAGCAGAAATAGTCTAAGCTTTAGCATCAAACGCTCAATGGAAAAAGTGCGCATTACGTTACTGTGAGAAGGAAGGCGGAGCTGTGGCACAATTATTGGTCTTATTAGCCTTGCGGCTGGAGCCAATTTGAGAAGTCCGTGGTTTCTTTGGTGGTTTCTTTGGTCGAGGAAAAGCGGGGGTGCGATTATCTTAACCCGTGTAACGCAGGGCGGCCTTCCTAGGTTACGTGTGGATCTTAAAAGCCAAGTTTTCTGGATGAGAACTGTGTTTGAAAAGGTGGCTGAGGTCACCTGATTGGCCAAAAGCCAGTGGTCAGAGGTGTTGATTATCTCACCTATCAGTGAAATATCAGTTTACCTTTCCATGTTGTTTGGTTTCAATGTAAGCTTATTTACTGGGAATGTGTTCTATTTAACGTTTGCAAAGTTTACAAAATATCATGGTGGACATTTGGAAACCAAACATGACTAGGCTGACTATGTTAGTTCACTTAGAAAAACAATATACATATATATATATATATATATATATATATATACAGTTTCTTAATCCCAATTCATTAATCCTTTAAAGTTGCAGTTGGAATTGCTGGAATAGAGTTAAGGTTTTATGACCCTTTGTGTTGAGAGACCATGCTTTGATTCTCTGGAATGAGGGGGATGGTTTGGGGATTGGTTTCCCTACAAATATGACAAGTTTGAATTTCAAAAAAAGTCCTAATATTGTTTTTTGTAGAAAGAAGTGCATACAATTCAGGCACCACATCCAGTAGCTGCTGGCTCTTAGTCTCTGTAATGTTTTAATAGACTGTGGCCATAATTAGACAATGCTTGGTCTCAGTACTATGCTTATGACGCAGTGCATTTATTTAACTTCTAGTAGAATAAGAAGGTGGACCAGGATCAATAGCTAAGCCTGAAGATAGTGCCTTTGGATGTAACAAAACAATTGATTGTACAAAATGAAGAAAGTTCAAATGTTAAAGAGCGGTTTAATTGGTGACCCAAACAACCTAAAGGTTGGATTCCACTGCACTTCCCTATAATATCGGAAGGAAAACATCTTATTGATTGAGAGTAGCCTACTCCTTCTTTCAATTGTTAAGATACTAAGCCATATCATTGAATCGTTTATTATAATAAAAAAAAAATAAATAATAATATATATATATATATATATATATATAATAATATAATAATAATAATTCATTTTAATTATGTAGTGCTTTTCAAAAAATCCAGACGCTTCACATGGTGAACAGTAAACGTGGCAACAGACATACCACAGAAAGTGGGATAACATACAGGTTATTAATCACAGAGTTAATTATAAAGATAGGCTAGAGTGAAAAGATTCTGTTTTAAGGCTGTATTGAAATATTTATAGTAAATTACAGTTGTAATTTATTATAAAATGTATTCATTTTATAGGGGACATTTTTAGGTGCATGGAGAGATTTTTTTTGTAACCAAAGGTAACAGTGGGATATCTCACAAATGAGGGAACATAGAACCTAATTTACTATTCAAATTTCATTGGGTAGTTTTGTTTTGGGGATGATGAGGTCATAATGCTCTTTAAAATGTTGTCACAATAGCAAGATATTATGCAAATTCACAACTAGGCTGAATCTAAAAAATGCTTCATCCTGGCTCATTTATTTTACAGAAAAAGACTGCATAAACATACAACCTATTGTAAAGAAATGAACAACCCACAGGTGGTAAGTATTTAAAAACTTTATTTTGCGTGAAGAAAACTGCCAGAATACTAAACAATTTTGAACAGAAAATACTGTTGCATTGAATTTATAATCAAATGTTATCTTGAAGGATGAGCAAGGGCAGTGTTTCACACACTGTGAATCCAGTCATGACAACACCACAAAACAACACACCAACAGCAACTACTCTGGTAAGCAAGCATTCCATATGGTTGTCCTCTGAGCTTCATGGGTGCACCTGTGGAGTCAATGGCTTGTTCTTACCTCTTCCCAGAGAGGAGAAACTGTGGTCAGGGAACTTCTCCTCACATGGATGAGGAACATTGCTGTCAGCCGAATGAGGTCCACCACCACTATTACTACTATGGCCATGGACATACAGAGTGGAATGGAAGGACTACAATTCCCACAGGGCCTTTCGGTCCCGTTCCACATAATATGGGACCTATGGGGCAGGGAATTGCGCCAGGCTTTGATTGGCCTCTCTCATCTGATGAAGGGTAAGAGTTTTAATCATCTCTGCAAAGTAATGTCAGCTGTAGGTTAACAGAAATCTAGTTCGAAGGTGGTTATTTTGTAAGACTTTATGCCATTTAAAAACTGAATATCTTCACTTGTTTGAAGTGATGAAATCCTTGATGTAATTAAGAGGATGAAAATGAAGAAGATCCTGGAACTGGAACGATGGGAACGTCTACGCTTGCTTTACTTGGAGGATGAGCTGACCAAGGTAAAAACAAAGTTATTGGACATAAGTAAGAATTATTTTATTGGGGGACAACCTACATTTTTGTTGTCTTACTCCACCAGAAGGCTTCCGAGCCAAACAGTCATGAAGATACCTGGGTTGACTGCAATGCTCTGAGCACTCCATGCAGTACTGGGAGCAGCCACTGCACTGTAGACTCTGGTGGTCCACTGTCTGACCTGGACCAGTGGGAGCCTCTTATTAGTGTGGACTCCAAGGCTATTGAAGACCTTCTGGCCACAGAGGAAGACCTGGCTCAGGCCAATTCAATCTCTCCAGAGACTGCTACACTACTGGCTCCTGTCACATGTGCTCTGGGCTTGGCTTCCTGTTTCTCCTATGACCGATTCCTGGTGTCTGCCAATGAGTGGCGGGATAGGAAGAACAACTGGAAGCCCATCTTCACCGTTGACTCCAACATGAGGGAGATGAACGAGGCTGAGCAATGTTCCACTCTGGTTTTGACCCCGGCAGTCAACCTTGCCACTGTGCATCTGTGTGTAGCTCTTCAGGACTGCACCTTATCAGTGCTGTTGACTAGGCTCCATGGAGGCTTCAGGGCTACAGGCAAGCTGCAATTTGGAGCTGGTGGTCGGAAGCTGGCTTCCAATATTATTGGTAGGAATTATTTTTAGACTATTTAAATATGGTATGCCTAAAGTATAACTAGTATTACTATTATTTATGTAAAACATAAGTACATGCATTTCTCACGTGGTCTTTTGTCAGACACCTAAGAAATCTTCCAATAAAGCAGGTGTTTTCTTTTTTACCATTGTTCTCATTGTGTGTTGCAGCGTGGATCCACCAGTTGAGAGGTAATACCTTTGTGTCTTCAGCCAGAGCTGAAAACAACAGCATTGCCTGGATAAACTATGGCTTCCAGCATGATTCAAACAACATTCTCAGTGGCATCCAAGGCGCTGGAAGCTCTGCTGACAGGCTCTTTTGTTCTGACCGAGTGGACAGCTCTTCTTTTCTGAATCTGACACGTCCAATCCAACTGGATATCAGTCAGCTGAACTTAGCCCTTCAGGTCTGCAATCTTTCTGGGTTGTTCACCAAGCGTCATGGAAACGTTGTGCCTGTTGGTCACCTGCAGAAGGCAAAGGCCCTTAGTCAGATACTGTCTACTATGACCAGCCTCCGAGACGTCAGGGTTATTCCCAGCTGTAGGACCAGAAAGGCCCTCCCCTCGGCCAGTGGTCCAGCCTCTATCAACGTTCCTGCTCAGTCGAGTGTTGACAATACTGGACACCGAGGAAATTGTAACAATATTGTAAGTAGTTTTACATTATTTTGTACCACAACACTAAATTATCCTTTCAGCATCTGGTAATCCTATCCCAATTTCTACTCTTCTTCAGGCCCTTTCCATAGCTGAGGAGTCCCTCCTTCCACACAAAGACTGCAGCTCTAAAAAAGAGGAGCCGACCAATCACCGTAACAAGGCAATAATCCTCAGTGATGTCTCCAAAGAGACGAGATGTAAAGAAACAAACAGGCTGGCTGTGAGTCTGACAGTAAAATATGAAAGAATTATCCTGGAAAGTCAGGGATATATTTCTATTTAGTTAATTATGTATTATTTTCTTAAGATATTTTAATTTGTTTTGTGTTCAGGCTCTTCCTGTGGATGAAATCATCCCGCCTCAAAACAACCAGCACAGTCTACTTACCATGTATGCCCGTGCCCTACATCGGTCTGCCAGTAATAATAATAATAAGAAGAAGGCACAAACTGGATGCTTCAAGTGGCTCTGGAGGTCAAAGAAAAACACTGTGAGCTTTATTCCTTTCCAATGAAACAGAGTCTTACAGTAAAATATGAAGGAATCCTGCGAAGACAGGCATAAATAGAATGCATAACCATTCAGGTTATTTTTTGGTTGATTTAATTTTTTTTGCATGTTATGTGTTCAGGCTCTTCCTGTGGATGAAAATGACCTCCATCAAAACAACGTCTCCAGCAATGAGTACGGTGTACCTAGCATCTATCCCTGTGTTCTGCTGCCTTCTGCCATTAATATAAATAAGAAGAAGAAGAAGGCACCAACTGGATGCTTCAATTGGCTCTGGAGGTCAAAGAGGATTACTGTGAGCTTTATACCATTTACAGTAACTCATGTTCATATTAATGTGCTGTACAGCAGCAAAGCATCAGCTGGTTTACTCATATTTGTCTCTTTTCTTTCTCAGGCCAATGCTGTAGCAAAGGAGTTCAGCATTCCTGACAATGCCTGTCACTCTGTCTTTTAATGAAGACTTTAAACATCAACATTAAAAACCAATAAAACTGACTATTGTATATGTCTTTTCTTTTGGTTAATACATAATTGAGATTTTAGGTAACTAGTATTGCAGTCATTTGCTTGCTGGCCCACCATTAACCTGAATTAGTCACATACTATAGACCTTAAAGTAAAGCTTTAATCTGGCTAAAGGCACCAATCACAGTGGAAGTTTCACACAGCAACAGCACTAGGTTTACCCTCTACAGTTGGGCTCCTATGGTAGATTTCCCTACCAGGACTGATTTGCAAATCAAAGCTTACATCAAAAGCAGATTCAGTGTTTGTCAAGACTGGCTTCCAAAATTGGGAGAAGGCACTGGAGAAATGTAGAGTGCATAATGACAGCTGCGTCTAGGCCTTCCTCTGTCCCAACTTTGAGGACAAACCTATGACGGTGCTGCAAACATGGCTGGACGATTGCAGGGTGTGGAAGCCATTTGAAGGAAAGATCAACCGCTTGCTATCTATTGTCACTGTGGTACATACTGCCTGAACTTAGTTACACAGGCAGCCTGTGTAGCCTCTCCACTAGAGATTCCATGGTTCTGGTGCATACATTAGAGGTGTTCTTTAACCAATCTGGCAAGTTCAAGATGATTTTCTAGTAAACTAACTAAATCGGAGCATGGGTTTCTCCTCGTTGAAGCCTCTCTGTCCAACCAGGTGGACTGTTGGCACTCCTCCGTGTCAACACAAGCATGCTGTACAAGCAAACAGCAGCATTTTGATGTTATGTTTTCAAGTGCTTTGGCAACAAAGTTGGACCTGCAACCTATTCAGATGCCTAATATTTGTAAACCTACAAAGAGTTACACTGGTCAGGCTGCAGCGTAAACCTACAAAGAGTTACACTGGTCAGGCTGCAGCTCATATCCACCCGGAGGCCCAGTCTTTGTACAGAGTCCAATTCTACAACGCCTCAGACACAGTGAACATTCAATTCATAGAAAGGTTTGATATTACAAATATCAAAGGAGTCATGATGTTCCAGGCATTATCGGGGAAATGGTGCCAGAGGTGAGGGGTCTCCTCAGTCAGGTAGAAGCTTTAGTAATTCTACCAAGAGAACCTGGGTGCATATTGTTGAGTAGAAATATTGATATTTTGAAACGTATGATCTATCAGATTGGTCAATGGCCTGAGTGCGAGATGAAGAGGTCAGCCATTATGGAGGAAAACAACAGTATAATCCACTTGACGTAAATTTCATTGAAAGTTCAACAAGCACGATAGTTTTCTAGACTCTAACATTACCCTGGCAGGTGTTACACCCGGCTCTCACCGTCAACAGGATCACACAAGTCGATATAAAAGGAATAACAAAGGTTTTCTTGGATCAACAAAAATGCAGCCCAAACATAAGTATTTAGGCCTGTCAAAACGCCCTTCAGTGGCAAGTGAGCATGCAGACAAGCAAGCTAGCTCCCGTCTGTTCCTCTGGACAGGTTTATATACTGTAGGAACCAGGAGAGCAGTCACCCATCCAGGCAATCAAGCCCCAGGTTCCAGAGCTGCTAAGAAAAAGGTGAAACGGGAGGAGAAAGACAGCACCACAAAGGCAGCAAGCACCACGAGGTAGTTGTGACACAGGTGTCTGAGCCACTAGAGGGGAATGGATCTAGCAGGAAAACTCAGAGTGACCACCAATACATTTGTGTTATCACACACTATTGCACAAAGAGGGCTAAGGCATATCAGTTAAAGACAAAGAAGGCTGATTAAGTAAAACAACTGCATTGCTTATCTTGGGGTCTTGTTCTCGAGTGAGGGTAAAATGGAACGAGAGATGGGCTGGAGAATTGGAGCAGCGGGTGCGGTGTTGCAGTCGCTCTATCGCACCGTTGTGACGAAGAGAGAGCTGAGCCAGAAGGCAAAGCTCTCAATCTACCGGTCTATCTTCGTTCCTACTCTCACCTATGGTCATGAAGGGTGGGTCATGACCGAAAGAACGAGATCGCGGATACAAGCGGCGGAAATGAGTTTCCTCCGGAGGGTGGCTGGCATCTCCCTTAGGGATACGGTGAGAAGTTCGGCCATTCGTGAGGGACTCGGAGTAGAGCCGCTGCTTCTTTGCGTAGAAAGGAGCCAGTTGAGGTGGTTCGGGCATCTAGTAAGGATGCCACCTGGCCGCCTCCCTAGGGAGGTGTTCCAGGCACGTCCAGCTGGGCGGAGGCCGCGGGGCAGACCTAGGACCAGGTGGAGGGATTATATCTCCACACTGGCCTGGGAACGCCTTGGAATCCCCCAGTCAGAGCTGGTTAATGTGGCCCGGGAAAGGGAAGTTTGGGATGCCCTGCTTGAACTGCTACCTCCGCGACCCGACCCCGGACAAAGCGGATGACGATGATGATGATGAACTGCATTGCTGACTTCTTTTATAGACTTGGGGTCCCCAAAAGACTGTCTGCAGACCAAAGTTTAGGAACAATTACACATGGTATTTATTATGATAGATAATTTATTTCCTCTGGATACCTGGAAGCCTCTACTCGCCTTACCATCTGCAGACTAATGGCTTGGTTGAAAGACTGAATGGCACCATTTAACGGTAAGTTCGTGTATACTTTTAATGTATACTTGGGCTGCACGGTGGCTGTGTAGGTTTCCACTGAGTGCTCCGGTTTTCTCCCATTTACAAAAAGCATGGGTTAATACTCCTATCAGTGCCCTGACTAGGCACTGCCGTTAGAACTGGAGTCAGTCTGTGTCTGATCTGTGTGTGCAAAAGTCTGTTACGATATGTTGGGTGCCCAAGTCTGGAGCCTATCTTAGCCGACACAGGGTGAAAGGCAGGGTGAAATCCAAAGAACTATTATTATTATTTGTTTTTAGAGAAAGGACAGTTATAAGCATTTAGAGGACCAAGGACCAAATATGTACATATCTATAAAATAAAATAAGGAATAACTTATGAAACACAGTAGTATCAGGAACTCAGGATTCCTTGTAGTTTATTTGAAATAATTACCCAATTACTTCATATCTCACATATGATGATTACAAATATATAAAAACATCAGCCAAATATTCAACAGATGGATGAAAAAGGTCAATAATGAAACATTTACAATTTACATTGTTTAGTACGGTGGCCTTCAGAGGCCAAATGCACTGCAACTTAAGAAAACACATGCAAATAGGCAAAACACAAGCAAATTAAGAAAACATTTTCATCAATTTGACAACACATGCACAGCATTTAGAAAACGTGCTGCAAATTCAGACAACACATGCAAATAGACAAAACACAAGCAAATTAAGAAACCATCTACATCAATTTGACAACACATGCGCAGCATTTAGAAAACGCGCTGCAAATCCAGACAACACAACACATTATAAAAACGCCCTGCAAATACAGAAAACACAACACATTACAGAAACGCGCTGCAAATACAGACAACACAATGGAAGTGTTTCCAGAGGACTCCTATGTGGTAAACAGCACTGGGCAAGTTTGCTTGTTTTAAGTCCGCTGGAACAGCGTCATGTTAAAATTAGCTACAAATAAAATGTAAGTTCTTTTTGGTTTATTTTAATGTTTTGATCGCATGAATTTGGTATAATTGCAGATATATTTTATGAACCTATATCATTGGCCTTTTGCTTTTTGTTAGCCTGTAAATTCACGAAATTCACACGATGAATTGTTAAACACGCCATGTTAGCTGGCTGAATAACGTTGGTTACTTGACCCGTAACAGAGGACAAGCAAGTTAAACTACCAGCAGGTGTTGCTGACATATGGCTGATAAAAAATAAGTGATGTTCATTTTATCAGTTAAAGTAACCTTTGCCAGCGATGCCCAATTGGAGGATAGTAGGCCTAATATATCGCATGATTTAGGTATATTGCAGATATGCTGTTAACCAGTTGTGCTTTCGCTAGTCTGCCAACTCAAATAACCCGACGAAATACATACATTGTGAAGCACGCTGTTAGCTGACAATAAAGTTACTTTCCGAACTGTCACCAAATTATGTTCAAGGACGAAAATAAATTCAGGACAGCTTGAATTATTTCAATTGTGTACCCTTATGTAAAGAAGAACGTGCAGCTGAAGATGTAACAATCTAAAACGCTCATAACTTAAGCCCACTTTTTCAGATCAAAATGTATTGTCCTTTTTGTGGTCTCCTGTTGGAGAACTCGCCAACATTTTGCAGTGCTTGTGGGCAAGACATACGGTTTCTAATCGAGACAGTTTATACAGTGTCAAGAACTGCAGCCAGTGAAGACTATGAGTCACTTCAAATTGTGTCCAAAGCCAAAAGTAACATTGTCTTACGTCCACCAGTACATTGGGTCTGTAAAATGTTTACACTGTATACACCAAACACAAATAAGGATGAACCCTTGCAAATTGAGAGCGAGCAACAATAAACACAGGATGAACCTTTGCAAATCGAGAGCGAGCAACAATAAACACACTACACAACTAAATGCTGGTATCACCCGCACTGTCGGAGACTACACCGCAGTTGTAAAGTTTAAAAAGATAGTTTTATCGAGAAGGAAAGCCTCCAGAGGTGACTTCAGGTGACTTCTCGGTCTGTCTGTCTGTCTGTCTGTCTGTCTGTCACAGGTGCCATCCCAGCAAAATCAGCTGTTCACCAGTTCCAGAAATTCAAAGAACTGAAAGAAATTGAGAGAAAGAAATTTTCTAAAAGCAAAAGGAAATCAAAGAAAACAGTCAAGGTAAGTTAATATTGATGTTTCACAGTGTAAAGATGCATTGTCAGACACAACTTCATTCTCTTTTTCCTTCCATCTTTTCCGATTTCTGATGTAGATTTCAGTTGGGATCCTGAGCAAGACCAAGCATGGCTTCAAGCCCATAAGCGGGAAAACCTTACCTTTACATGTTGAAACTCAGTGGTCGTCTGATGAACTTTTGTCAGCTGCCTCAAAAAAACTCAAAGATTTCAACCAAGACATGGAAGATTTAGAATGTCGTGCTCTATCCTGATGGCTGTCGGAAAACAAATATCCCTGGGACTGACACACCCTTTACTATTGAACACTACAAAGAGGCCATTGGAAAAGCATACCAACGGATCACGCTGTACATCTGTACCCTTGAGGATATGTTGTCAAAGTGTAAGTATTGAAATACAGTAAATGTAAAACAAATCTAAAAACGTTCTGTGATTAGTGCTTTGAGTTTGTAGGATTCCAGCTACAGTGAAGTTGTTTAGTATCTTACATATTTAACGTGTAATTGGAAATTAAGAATGATCCCGAAATCTTTTGTAAGGTCTCGAAGATGACTCATTTTCAGAAGATGAGGAGGAGAAGGAGGAGGAGGAGGAGGAGGAGGATAATGAAGTTGTTTTTAGGGTGCCCCCAAATACAGTTAGGACCAAAAATATTTGGACAGTGACACAAGTTTTGTTATTTTAGCTGTTTACGAAAACATATTCAGGATACAATTATATAATCAATATGGGCTTAAAGTGCAGACTCTCAGCTGTAATTTGAGAGTATTCACATCCAAATTGGAGCAAGGGTTTAGGAATTACAGCTCTTTAATACGTAGCCGCCTCTTTTTCAAGGGACCAAAAGTAATTGGACAATTGACTCAGAAGGCTGCAAAAAAAAATAACAACGCTGCATGGGCTCTTCCCTCATTAACCTGTCATCAATTAAGCAGTTAAAAGGTCTGGAGTTGATTCCAGGTGTGGCGTTTGCATTTGGAAGCTGTTGCTGTGAACACACAACATGCGGTCAAAGGAGCTCTCAATGGAGGTGAAACAGACCATCCTGAGGCTGAAAAAAAGAAGAAATCCATCAGAGAGATAGCAGAAATGTTAGGAGTGGCCAAATCAACAGTTTGGTACACTCTGAGAAAAAAAGAGTGCACTGGGGAGCTTGGGAACTCAAAAAGGCCTGGACGTCCACGGAAGACAACAGTGGTGGATGATCGCAGAATCCTTTCCATGGTGAAGAAAAACCCCTTCACAACATCCACTCAAGTGAAGAACACTCTCCAGGAAGTAGGTGTATCAGTATCTAAGTCTACCATAAAGAGAAGACTTCATGAGAGTAAATACAAAGGATTCACCACAAGGTGCAAACCTTTAATCAGCCTCAAAAATAGAAAGGCCAGAATTGACTTTGCCAAAAAACACCTGAAGAAGCCAACCCAGTTCTGGAACAGCATTCTTTGGACAGATGAGACTAAGATCAACCTGTACCAGAATGATGGGAAGAAGAAAGTTTGGAGGAGAATTGGAACAGCTCATGATCCAAAGCACACCACATCTTCTGTAAAACATGGTGGAGGCAGTGTGATGGCATGGGCATGCATGGCTTCCAATGGCACTGGGTCACTTGTGTTTATTGATGATGTGACAAAAGACAGAAGCAGCCGGATGAATTCTGAAGTGTATAGGGATATACTTTCTGCTCAGATTCAGCCAAATGCAGCAAAGTTGATTGGACGGCGCTTCACAGTACAGATGGACAATGACCCAAAACATACTGCAAAAGCAACCCAGGAGTTTTTTAAAGCAAAGAAGTGGAATATTCTGCAATGGCCGAGTCAATCACCAGATCTCAACCCAATCGAGCATGCATTTCACTTGCTCAAGACAAAACTTAAGGCAGAAAGACCCACAAACAAGCAACAACTGAAGACCGCTGCAGTAAAGGCCTGGCAAAGCATCACAAAGGAGGAAACCCAGCGTTTGGTGATGTCCATGGGTTCCAGACTTCAGGCAGTCATTGCCTGCAAAGGATTCTCAACAAAATATTGAAAAGTAACATTTTACTTGGGGTTATGTTTATTTGTCCAATTACTTTTGAGCCCCTGAAATGAGGAGCGTTTGTATAAAAATAGCTACAATTCCTACATGTTTAATCATATATTTTTGTTCAACCCCTTGAATTAAACCTTAAAGTCTGCACTTCAATTCCGTTGTAGTTGTTTCATTTCAAATCCAATGTGGTGCCATGCAGAGCCCAAATCATGAAGATTGTGTCACTGTCCAAATATTTTTGGGCCTAACTGTATGTCTCCTCTTTCAGACACAGTGGTAGGAGCATCTCAGGGATGTATTGGTTCCGTGCTCGCAGTACAGCTGTAATACATAAAAATCTCCTGGCCAACAGTTATGAGAATAGGCATATTAGAGAGCTTAGGTTCAGTGTTTGAGCTTTGAATAACTTCAAATAAACTTCCATGTTTACACTTGGCAGCTATGGACAAGTCCTGAAAGCAGTACACCAGGGTGTAGTCATAGGTAAGATTAATTTCTGCTGACAAATTGTTTTGGTCCCTGTGCCAGCTGTATGAATGTCATGTTTTGGAAAGCATTTTATGTTCACTACACACACAATGACAATTTCTACAAAATAATTTCACATTATTTGTAATTTTTAGGTCAACCATGCCATCTAAGTCATCTACAAGTATGTAATATTCTTTCATATAGTAAACTTACATTTGCTCTCTTTATTTTCTAGTTATTATGTGAAGTTTTTGCTGATGTGCTCCGATGTGTGGTGTTATTAATACTGCAGGCAAAGAGTGCAACAAGGCCCCAATTAACAACCACCTCAGTGACTTCTACAAGTCAGTCAAAACAATTAACTGTTTTCATGTTCTACAGTGATGGACTGACAGCTGCAGACGTGATCTTAAATCTGTCTCAGAAGATTAAAAAAAGCTCCTGTAGTAGATTCAACATTAACAGGGCCAATGTCTGGGATGGTGCCTTACGAGGGTTCAAGCGGTCCTTATACGACCCTACCTACGACATGTTTGTAAAATTTACTGATGACGCAGGGCTGATGGAACAGGCTTTTGACACCGGTGGGCCCACTCGAGAATTTCTTACTCTGTTGATGGGCACCATGAATCCAGGAGAATATTTGAAGGAAAAAAAGATGCCAAATACCTCTCATTTAACAGTAAATGTAAAACTTCATCACGGTTTTACAATGTTGTAAATTGATTTGTCCTAACATTGCAATATTGGCATTTACTAGCTGTGGAAGAAGATGAATACTTCCACATTGGAAGAATGATTGCAGTCTCCATTGTCCATGGCGGTCCAGGGCCTTGTTGTCTCTCCCCAAACTTTTTCCTGTATCTCATCGGTAAAGTAAAAGCAATTGAGGCTCCAGTTGAGGATATACCCGATGATGAAGTGAAGAAGGCCCTCCTCGAGATACTTTCTGGGCTGTGATGATAAGCAATTTAAAAAAAACATAAAACTGACACAGAACTATTAATTCATAATGATACCTCAGTAACTGTACAAACAGGATGTTTGACAGTTCTCTAATACAAGATATGCAAGTGGTATCACTTCCATATGGGCAGACTATATTCAAAATAGATTGAAGTAGTTCCAAACTTGAAATTAAAATAAATGTCTAAAATTCAGTGTTAGGGTCTTAAAATGTTTAAATGTGAGTATAAGAAATGTATTTTTGAGAAAATGTGTCAATTTATTCAACAACAGTACAATCAGACATTTTGTGTACCTTTGTGCTAGAAACCTGTTATTCTTATCAAATCTTTGGGCAAACCATAAAAAGTATTTTAATTGGTGTAACCCGAGATAGACCATAAATTATGCATACACAATGTATAAATATCTATGTACAGTATATTACAGTCACAGTTTTTCTTATGTTCCTTATTTCTAATCTGACATAACGGTTATGATGCTCTTATGTGTTGGGAAAAGGCCTGGAGATAATACCATTGTCCTTTGTACTGGCGTGTCATTCTGAACTTCTCGTCAGACCAGCAGAGAGAAATCCAAACAAATCCAAACAAATCCAGTACAAACCACTTTTTAAAATGTATGAGTTGTCCCAGCATTAGTAATTTGTATGAATGTAATGTTTGTAATGCTTTAAATTTTACACTAGATAAAGAATACTACATCACTAACGGAACTCCGGGGACTCACTGAAAAATATTCTAGCATGCTTCAAATAGCAGGCTGCTATCGCTTTATGAGGACATTGGAGGATAAGAAGAAGGTAGTAGATGATTACATTCAGTGGTATTTCATCTACCGAAATCATCTTTCCATCCAGAGGTATAACATTAAGTCTATTATGTGTGCATTTAAAAACATAAAATTAAGGTAATTGTTTGATTAACATGTCGTTTTTTGGGCTGTCTTGGGCTTCCACCTGGGATTTGATGTCTACATTACAGAAATTTAAAAGAAAGGTGCTATCTATGTAAAAGATTCCTTTAATTACTGAAACAGTCAGGGTTGTATGGCCAATAATGATGGACTGTCAATCGGTATGTTTTATAGGTTCAAAAAGGGATTGGCTGCACTGGATTTTGTCCACGCCCTGGAACAACATCCTTCCCACCTCTTCTCGTGCATGTGCCACACTGAGACCAAGCTGACGGCTGATGCTGTGGAGAACATGTTTCACGTGCAGTTCAGTGCACCTGGTAGCACCAAGCGTCAGGAGGAGGCTAGAGTACTGAGCTACTGGTGAGATCATCTGCTCTACGTTGAAGGTATTAACTGTAATTAAAATAAGAAATGTTCAGAACCATCACGGCAATAAACAGAAATAAAGCTGTATGTCAGTTCAAGAAGAACCCTTAATTAAGAATATGTCACCCCCTCCTCCCCCAGAGCAAGAGGCAAGCCTGTCTTTGAAGGATGTCCTAATGTTTGGAACTGGGCTGAGGGAAGTTCCTCCTGCAACAATACAGCCACAGCCGAAGTTAGTTTTTCATAACAGCTCACGCTTTCCTGTGGCGAATGTATGTTCCAATACAATCAAAATTCCAATGTTAATCTTGAAGATATAAAAGTTTTATTTTAACAGTGACAGTGTTCCTTAAGGACCAAAGATGTACCACCACAGGTACTGATGTAAGAAAGATGTTCACCAACAAATAAAAAAACATTAATCCAAGCTGCTAGATGTGTATAAGGTTTAAGTCCATCTAAAATAATAATAATTCAAAAATATATTCTTCTGACTACTGTTAAGTCACAATACAATGATATACTGAGTTAGTAGTTAATTTGACAGTTTACACTATACTGTCTAGGTGAATAAAATACAAATTGTTTAACAATAATAATACTTCTTATAGGACGTTAACAGGATCCCCAAAACCATTGCCCTCCTGCTGGGACCATGGATGTGCCCTGTAAATTGCACATCAAGCTACCCAGTAGTTTATGAGAAGACTGAACTTTCATGGCAAAGGCAACATATACATGTCTAGTGTTTCATGTTACAGAATTGGGATCTGAAGGTTCCAAAGTCCAGACATATATTTTTGAGTAATACGTAAGCATCAACAGCAGTGGGCCAGTTGATTGGTGGAGCCAGCCCACTCTGTCTCTCCAAGTCTGCAAAATACATTTGGAGATTACCATCACCACATAGACTGCCCTGAGCTGGCAGCATGTCATCAAACTGGTGTAAGACTTCCTGGGACACAGGGAATCCACACTCCCTTCCGTCAAACCTAAGGCTAGTCAGAAATGGAAACACTAAATCAAGTCATTGCAAATTGATCTTTGAACCCTCCACAAATAGGGAAAAAAGTACTATTAGTAAATCAGTATTATTATAACTAGACACAGGTTGACATCAGCTCTTTCAGTTAAATATGACCATTCAATTTGCTTCTACCACAAGGCACTTTTTGGTATTTAATCTGACAAATCCACCCTTTTGCTTTGTACATTTTAAACGAAGGTTTGGAATGCTGTTTATATTTTGTTTAAGAAAATTTGAGTTACCTTTTGAAGTAACGATCTAGTTTCCTGACTTAAACTAATTGGACTATCGTCAAGTAAGGAGCTTGTCATATTTGGCTGCTATACCAATGGTGTGAGAAAAGTTTAAGAGCGGGACCCACTAGAAATGACGGAGCCATCCCACTAAACACTTTGATTTTCTTTAGGTAATCACACACATTGCATTTTCACTTCTTGAAGTTTCAAGACAATCTGATATTTACTGAACATGATCACACATAGCATGGGTTACAAACAAACCTGTGAGGCAGGTGGTACATGGCTTCTGGTTTACCCGATGGACATCGCGATTGACGAACAGGTCGGACGGTGTGATTGTTCCAAAGTTGTCTGTACTCATCAAGTTCTTTCTGAAAAATGCCCAAGAAGACATACCGTACTAGGCACTTGTGCTCATGGCTGCCGTTGAAAAGGTGCCTCTCTCTCAGGTCACTGAAGAGATCAATCCAGAACTGAGTCCTAATTGTGGAATGACAACATGCAAGGTTTTACCAGTGCTTACAATAGTTTAAATTATTTATAAAACAAATGCCTTTTAAAGTAATCATTCAAACAAGCCTGGTTGTAAACCAGGACTTATGCATTGGATAAACCAGCATAATCTTCAACTAAGTCAGTGCCTGGTTTCCCCTGTTAATACTATGAGAAACCACACTTGAAATGTGTTCACTCATGGCATGACCATCCCGACTGTAAAAGGTGACAGGAGCTTGAAATGTGTACTGTGAGAGTCTACTTTCTAGTATCTACAACGACAAACATGTTTCTATTGACTAAAATGCCTGTACCTTTGCTTTCGGAGGAAAGAGCTTATGAGTGCTCGCTCCCTGCAGGCCTCCGGATGACGCACCGGATTTATGCAGTAGCTTGAATTTGTAGCGGATCCAACCATGCCAAAATGTATGTATAAATCATATTTGATAAATGCTTAAAAGACGAAGTATTTGTCTGAACTCAGATAACAGCTTGTACATCACAAACGTTTTAACCTACAAACTTGCACTCACTGTACTTAAAGTCCACGTAAGAAAAATAAATGAGGAAAGAAATATTTTCTGTGAATTGTAGCCTATGCCTAGATTAAAAACAAAAAATATTCCTTTGTAGCTTCATAGCCAAAGTTATAGTACAATTGGGGATCAGTTACTTTAAGGATCGCTGGCAAAGGTTACTTTAACTGTTAAAATGAAACACCACTTATTTTTGATCAGCCATATGTTGGCAAAACCTACCGGTTTATCAACTCACTTGTCCTAGGGGTCATGAAAGTAATTATTAACGTTATAATAATCTTGTCTTGTTGTCTTGTCTACGTCTTGTTCTCGAGTGAGGGGAAAATGGAACGAGAGATGGGCCGGAGAATTGGAGCAACGGGTGCGGTATTGCAGTCGCTTTATTGCACCGTTGTGACGAAGAGAGAGCTGAGCCAGAAGGCAAAGCTCTCAATCTACCGGTCTATCTTCGTTCCTACTCACACCTATGGTCATGAAGGGTGGGTCATGACCGAAAGAACGAGGTCGCGGATACAAGCGGCGGAAATGAGTTTCCTCCGGAGGGAGGCTGGCATCTCCCTTAGGGATATGGTGAGAAGTTCAGCCATTCGTGAGGGACTCGGAGTAGAGCCGCTGCTTCTTTGCGTAGAAAGGAGCCAGTTGAGGTGGTTCAGGCATCTAGTAAGGATGCCACCTGGCCGCCTCCCTAGGGAGGTGTTCCAGGCACGTCCAGCTAGGCGGAGGCCGTGGGGCAGACCTAGGACCAGGTGGAGGGATTGTATCGCCACACTGGCCTGGGAACGCCTTGGAATCCCACAGTCAGAGCTGGTAAATGTGGCCCGGGAAAGGGAAGTTTGGGATGCCCTGCTGCAACTGCTACCTCCGCGACCCAACTCCGGACAGAGCGGATGAAGATGATAATGATGATTAAGCCAGTTAACAGGGCGTGTTTCACAATTCATTGTGTGAATTTCGTGAATTTAAAGGCAAATAATAAGCATAAGGCATGCGATCAAAACATTAAAAATAAACCAAAAATAACTTACATTTTCTTTTTAGCAAATTTTAATATGCCGCTGTTCCGGCGGACTTAAACAAGCAAACATAAACAAGCATGTCCATTGCTGTTTACCACATAGGAGTCCTCTGGAAACACCTTCCGTTGTGTTGTCTGTATTTGCAAGGCGTTTTTGTAATGTGTTGTGTTGTCTGGATTTGCAGCGTGTTTCTGTAATGTGTTGTGTTTTATGAATTTGCAGTGCGTTTTCTAAATGCTGCGCATGTGTTGTCAAATTTGATGTAGATGGTTTCTTAATTTGCTTGTGTTTTGCCTATTTGCATGTGTTTTCTTAAGTTGCAGTGTGTTTGGCCTCTCAGGGCCACCGTAGTTTAGTCCTGCAACAACACAAACACAGGGTGGATTCTCATTGACCACAAGACGGCAGACAACAGCACACTGTGTGCTTTGACTGAGAATGTAACTAGGAGTTCTATCATGTGTGAGGGAATGTGTGGAGAAGCACAGTAATACATGAAACACAGCTCTCTAAAACCACCATTCACTGACAGATACAGGGCTACCATGAGTTTGTACACTTCAGAGACTGACACCTGTTGAGGAAAGGTAGTAGACAGTACCTTGTACATGTTGCTGCTGAGCACCTGGGGAATTGTGTCTGATGAGGTCCCCTCGTCTTTTCCTTGTATTAGTGGGTGCCCCCGGTTGTAGCTCCACACCAGCTCCCCTGTAGCAATGGTGTCTATCAGTAGGCTAGCATAACTTTCACATTTAACCGGTGAGCAATGTTTTGCAAAACCATCTTCCTCGCCTTGTTGATTGCAGCAGTATTGCCCTTTTTGTGATGATGAGTCTTATATTAAGCATATACTTTGATCAGCAAGAAACAAAACAAGGTTATATTGGCATGTCAGCCTAGAACATTGATAAGAAACTTGGAGCTGGGCAACTGTAAGGACATTTCAACATAAAAAAAGCTATTTTCCAGTAAACTGACTGAATCCGAGCATGGTTTTACCTCGTTGAAGCCTTTCAGTTCCACCAGGTGGACTGTTGGCACTCCTCCATGTCAACACAAGCATGCTGTACAAGTGAACAGAGGAGCACTTTGATATTTTGTTTTCAAGTGCTTTAGCAACAAAGTTGGACCTGCAACCTATTCAGATGCCAAATATGTGTAAACCTACAAAGAGTTACACTAGTCAGGCTACAGCTCAAACCCACAAAGTGTTACACTGGTCAGTCTGCAGCTCAAACCTACAAAAGGTTACACTTGTCAGGCTGCAGCTCATATCCACCCTGACGCCCAGTATTTGTACAGAGCCCAATTGGACAACGCCTCAGACACAGTGAACATTCAATTTATAGACAGGTTTGATATTACAAATATCAAAGGAGTTATGATGTTGCAGGCATTATCCGGGTAATGGTGCAAGAGGTGAGGGGTCTCTTCAGTCAGGTGGAAGCTTTAGTAATTCTAATAAGAGAAACCGGGTGCATATTGTTGAATAGAAATATTGATATTTTAAAATGTATCATCTATCAGATTGTTCAATGGCCTGAGTGTGAGATGAAGATGTCAGCCACTATGGAGGAAAACAACAATATAATCCAATTGACGTAAATTCCATTGAAAGTTCAACAAGCATGATAGTTTTCTAGACTCTAACATTACCCTGGCAGGTGTTACAACCGGCTCTTGCTGTCAACATGATTACACAAGTCAATATAAAAAGGAATTACAAAGGTTTTTTTTATCAACAAAAATGCAGCCCAAACATAAGTATTTAGGCCCGTCAAAACGCCCCTCAGTGGCAAGTGAGCATGCAGACAAGCAAGCAAGCAAGCTAGCTCTTGACTGTTCCTCTGGACAGGTTTATATAGGAACCAGGAGAGCAGTCACCCATCTAGGAAATCAAGCCCCAGGTTCCAGAGCTCCTAAGAAAAAGGTGAAAGGGGAGGAGAAAGACAGCACCACAAAGGCAGCAAGCACCACAACGCAGTCGTGACACAAGTGTCTGAGCCACTAGAGGGGAATGGATCTAGCAGGAAAACTAAGAGTGACCACCAATACATTTGTGTTATCACGGACTATTGCACAAAGTGGGCTGAGGCATATCCGTTAAAGACAAAGAAGGCTGATCAAGTAAACGACTGCATTACTGTCTTATTTTATAGATTTGGTGTTCCCAAACCACTGTCTGCAGACCAAAGTTTAGGAACAATTACACATGGTATTTATTATGATAGATCATTTCTTTCCTCTGGATACATTATGGAGTGACAGGTTCAAAAGAAGCCTCTACTCGCCTTACCATCTGCAGACTAATGGCTTGGTTGAAAGACTGAATGGAAGCATTCAACAGTAGCTTCACGCATACTTTTAATGTATACTTGAGCTGCAATGTGGCTCAGCGGTAATCACTGTTGCCTCACAGCAAGAAGATTCTTGGTTTGAACCCCAGCTGATCCAAGGGCCTTTCTGTGTGGAGTTTGCACGTTCTCCCCGTCTTTGTGTGGGTTTCCACCGGGTGCTCTGGTTTTCTCCCATTTACAAAAAGCATGGGTTAATACTCCTATCAGTGCCCTGACTAGGCACTACCGTTGTTACTGGAGTCAGTCTGTGTGTCTGATGTGTGTGTGCAAAGGTCTGTTGCGATATGTTGGGTGAGCAAGTCTGGCACAAATTGAATGCCGTGTTATCACCCAGACTGATTGTTGTGTGTGATAGCTGTCTGTCTGTCCGTTGTGTGTACCTAATTGGCTTTCAAATTTGTAAGGCACTTCGAGTCCTGAGAAAAGCGCTGAAATGCGCTTCCAATTAATTATTATTATTATTAGTCTTTAGAGAAAGGGTAGTTATAAGCATTTGGAGGATCAAGGAACAAATATGTACATATCTATTAAAATAAAAATAAGG
Source organism: Galaxias olidus (assembly GCA_026901105.3). Lineage (NCBI taxonomy): Eukaryota > Metazoa > Chordata > Actinopteri > Galaxiiformes > Galaxiidae > Galaxias > Galaxias olidus. The sequence continues at coordinate 77,445 of JAPMUY010007526.1, read as the reverse complement.
AATAACTTATGAAACACAGTAGTATCAGGAGCTCAGGATTTCTTCTAGTTTATTTGAAATAAATTACCCAGTTACTTCATATCTCACATATGATTATTGCAAATATATAAAAACTTCAGACTGATATTCAACAGTTTAACAAATATGTCCAAAACCCTTGAAAAAAAGGTGAGTACCGCATTTTTTACAATTTGCATTTAGTCCTGCATGGTGGATTCTTATTGACCACAAGGGGGCAGACAACAGCACACTGTGTGCTTTGACAGAGAATATAACTAGGTGGTCCAATGTTGTGTGGAGAAGCACAGTAATGCATGAAATCACCACTAGTTTGTACTGATCCATTATAATCTCAATACAAATCAAGTAAAAAGACACAGTATTATTAGTATCCTACATATCTTGCTGTTTCTTTTAAATAAAACTACAGAAATACTTCACTTCCCACATATGGTGACTGCAAATATATAAAAACATCAGCCAAATATTCAACCGCTGAATGAAAAAACTTAATTGTATAAACATTTACAATTTACATTATTTAGTCCTGTAACAACACAAACACAGGGTGGATTCTCATTGACCACAAGACGGCAGACAACAGCACACTGTGTGCTTTGACTGAGAATGTAACTAGGAGTTCTATCATGTGTGAGGGAATGTGTGGAGAAGCACAGTAATACATGAAACACAGCTCTCTAAAACCACCATTCACTGACAGATACAGGGCTACCATTAGTTTGTAACGTTCAGAGACTGACACCTGTTGAGGAAAGGTAGTAGACAATACCTTGTGCATGTAGTTCCTGAGCACCTGGGAATTGTGTCTGATGAGGTCCCCTCGTCTTTTCCTTGTATTAGTGGGTGCCCCCGGTTGTAGCTCCACACCAGCTCCCTTGTAGCAATGGTGTCTATCAGTAGGCTAGCATAACTTTCACATTTAACCGGTGAGCAATGTTTTGCAAAACCATATTCCTCGCCTTGTTGATTGCAGCAGTATTGCCCTTTTTGTGATGATGAGTCTTATATTAAGCATATACTTTGATCAGCAGAAAACAGCATGGAACCACGGAGTTAAATGCTTCCAAAACTCAGAAGAATGCTTTGTTTTTTTTCTTTGATGTCAGGACTGTATGCTTACTTTTTTAGGTAGTAGCACCAGTGCTAGCAAGCTAAAGATTTTAGTAGGCCAGAGAAAAAGTTAGTAGCACACACAGGGGGAAGTAAAAAAAAAAAAACTAATTTACTTTTTTTAGTGCGCCTTCAGCTCTTATCTTTCTATCGGCCTTTTTGTAGGCATTTTAATGAGGGCAACTGTAAGCATGGGGGGATGCACGCGTTATGTTAGCATGTCAGCCTAGAACATTGATCAGAAACTATGAGCTAGGCAACTGCAAGGACATTTCAACATAAAAACGATAGCTACATAATTATCAACTTATTCATTCAAGTATTTGTTTATGTCGACAATGTGGTGGAATCCTGTTGACGCCCCTGCCGGTAACGTTTACAATGCAAAGCTACTCCTGCGCTCGCTGCAGTGCTGTAGGCTAATCTTAGGGTACATAACAATTTCAACGATGTCTATGTAAAATAGATTCTTATCTTACAGCTTAGTCACGGCAAAAGTCAGTTGGCTAACTTAAGAATTTAACTAGAGTTGCCGACTGAGTTAGGTGACGTGACCTTTGCGCAGCGCGATAAAAAGGCTCTCCGGCCCAACAACAACCACTTTCTCATCAATAGAAGCGGCAGTCTTACGTTAACTTGTAATAACTTTTTCTTCATTTTGGTTGAAGTAAGAATTGGTCGGAATTTTGTCTGAATAGTACAATGTATTCTTGTATGCTCGAAGGTTCTTAGCTGGCGTAGTTTGTGTTCTGTTTAAATGAATAGATACCCGAGCAACACACTCGCACACAATACATATTTCTATTTGCATCGAATAATTTTTAGTAGCATGGGCAGCACGGTGGCTCGGTGGTTAGCACTGTTGCCTCACAGCAAGAAGGTCCTGGGTTCAATCCCCACCTGACCCAAGGGCCTTTCTGTGTGGAGTTTGCATGTTCTCCCCGTGTTCGCGTGGGTTTCCTCCGGGTACTCCGGTTTCCTCCCACAGTCCAAAAACATGCAGGTTAATTGGTGACTCTAAATTGCCCATAGGTGTGAATGTGAGTGTGAGTTGTTGTCTGTCCCTATATGTCGGCCCTGTGATAGACTGGCGACCTGTCCAGGGTGTACCCCGCCTCTCGCCCTGTGTCCGCTGGGATAGGCTCCAGCCCCCCCCGTGACCCTGTACAGGATAAGCGGTTAAGTTAATGGATGGATGGATGGAATTTTTAGTAGCATATGCTACCAAAACTGTCGCACTGTACAGCCCTGGATGTGTTTTAAGGTTTGAGATTATAGAGAAGTTCTTCCTACACTCAGAGCATGTATTCTTTGGTGTGCTTGAAGCTTTGATAATTGAGAGAAGTTTTTACCACAGTCAGAGCAGTGATGTGGCTTTTTTTCCTGTGTGTATTCTTTGGTGTGTTTTGAGGTTACTCACATGAAGGAAATCTTTCCCACAGTCAGAGCAGTGATATGGCTTTTCTCCTGTGTGTATTCTTTGGTGTGTTTTGAGGTTACTCAAATAAGAGAAATCTTTCCCACAGTCAGAGCAGCAATATGGCTTTTCTCCCGTGTGTATTTTTTGGTGAGCTTTGAGGCTGCTCGAGTAAGCAAAGGCTTTCCCACAGTCAGCGCAATAATATGGCTTTTCTCCTGTGTGGATTCTTTGGTGCGTTTGGAGTTTAGCCAAACTAGAGAGGTTTTTCCCACAGTCAGAGCAGTGATATGGCTTTTCTCCTGTGTGGATTCTTTGGTGCTCTTGGAGGCTAGTCAAACTAGAAAGGTTTTTCCCACAGTCAGAGCAGTGATATGGCTTCTCTCCAGAGTGCATTCTTTTGTGTGATTGAAGGTGTGTGAAACGAGAGAAGTTTTTCCCACAGTCAGAGCAGTGATGTGGCTTTTCTCCTGTGTGTATTCTTTGGTGTGTTTTGAGGTTACTCAAATGAGAGAAATCTTTCCCACAGTCAGAGCAGCAATATGTCTTTTCTCCCGTGTGTGTTTTTTGGTGAACTTGGAGGCTACTCGAGTAAGCAAAGGCTTTCCCACAGTCAGCGCAATGATATGGCTTTTCTCCTGTGTGGATTCTTTGGTGCGTTTGGAGGCTAGTCAAACTAGAAAGGTTTTTCCCACAGTCAGAGCAGTGATATGGCTTTTTTCCTGTGCGAGTCGTTTGGTGTCTCTTTGAAATAGCGCGTCCCTGAACAACCGTTGCACATTTTTTTATTTTGGGATGATGTCCTTTGCCTATTTCCGACTTACTATAACTCACTTTCCCATCATGCCCCAGTAGTTTGCTGCTGTCTTCCAGAAAAATGACTGCCATCTTTAAAGGTACAGGAGAAGAGTGGACTGAACCGTTTGGATTTGAAGATTGACAATGGATTTGCTGTTGCTCAAACTTCTGAAGACCAGACAGAATGTTCTTTTTTCCAGGATCCTAATATTCAGAGAAAGGATTATTAGATTATTTCTCGCTTTGTGTTGCAATTAATATTAAAACACTTTGACTGAACCTATGCGTATTTTAAATTAAAAGAAGGCAAACTGAACTGCTCTGAACTACAGAACTCTTCTCATCTAAAAAACACATGAACTAAACTGCAGCTTAAAAAAATGTATCTCCTGCCTAGAAAACATTCCACCAGGTTTATGGTTTAGGACATTAACAGACTCCAGGACAAACCAGTCATGTTTTTGCAGGTGATAAGATTTAACCATTTAGTTACATGTATTATATGCTGTGTATTAGACCACTTAATTACATATATTATGTGCTGTGTATTAAAAGGACAATCCTACACATTATAATCTGTTTAAGGTCTGTCAATGGTCATTGTTACGATCTCGGTAGACTCTCCCCCTCTCTTACAGCGCACCTCCTGTATTCGATACAACGACACAATGGCAGAGGCGTGCCTCGAGGTTTAGGACTGAGCCTGCGCACCAACAAGGGAGGGTCTAACGTCTAAACCAATGACTTCTCTCCATCCAGTTGACATATGATCTTGCATTCTACCACTGTCTAAAACGAGGACACACCCCTCCCAGGTGGCGGCATTCGGTAGACTGGGTTTGTGTGTCTGTGTGTGTGTGTGTGTGTGTGTGTGTGTGTGTGTGTAGGACAGCAGACTGGTGTAGCGTGGTGTTGCCCTTTGTTATCTTTTGATATCATCGTATTCTTCACATTATTATTTTGTATTGATTACTTTATTGATTAAAGCTTGCTATTGCTTATACCTTTAGTCCTGTCGCCTCTCAGAACTGCGGGACGCGAAAACAGGTCAACTTTGCAAACCTAAAATGCTAAAAATGTCACTTGGCTCCTATCTACACACAGATATGATCAACACATTATGAAACCATGTAAAATAAAAATGTATTATAGTCTTCATTCCTCAACTTACCTCAGCCATGGTAATTCCTGTTGGCTTTCCACAATTTGTGTTAGTGTGTCTCTCTCAGTGATCAGTCTTTGCTCCCAGGTTGGTAGGAAACGTTTCTGTCTCAGTATGGAGAAGGCAGAGCTTCAGTTCTTATGTATCCATTGGTCTGCTTGTGGGGGAGGGGCTTCTTCTTTGTTCTGGTCTGCATAACGGCCCCTCCCCCTCGGTCCCTGGTTTATTGTTTTAACAGACCAAAGAAAAGTGCTAAACTACTGGTTTGGTATATTTTGTGCTAAAAAAAGTGTGCCTTCTTTTTATAATCAAGGAATCAATGTGAAAGGTCATTAGTTAATTGTACCGTTAAGTAGTTTTAGTAAACTAGGGGAATCGAGTCAGCAAGAAGAGACAAATACCAAGTAAAGGTGGAGCTGAGTTACGGGTGAAACGGGCTATGGCCCCTAGGGTGGATCACAGATAAGCAAATGCCAGGAAGTCTAGTAATCTATTTTTATTGACTGTCCTCCAGGACAGATGGACGGAGAATAGGGGAAGAAACAAGCAGTTGACAGAATCATAAAGAGACAGGCCGTAAAGGACAGCACTGTAAACAGGAATTGTTTACAGAGCAGGCTCTGACAGAAGAGAAGTGCAGGATTTCATTGTAGAGTGTCCTGACCCAAGACCAAATTGCCTGAGGTCAGTTGATCCCAGGCTTGAGTATTAAAGGAAGGAAAGGAGAGGGCCTGTTGTAAAAGGAGACTACTGTCAGATCAAAGATACCAAAAGGTCCCCAGGAAGAAGATGTCCCGAGGTGTTTTAAAATTATCGACCACCAGTAATTGATGAGATACAAAAAAAATTGTGGGTTTGTTTGCATTTGTGCATTGAATCTAAAGGTTTATCTTGCGTGCAGTGTTTTAGCCCCACCTTTTGGGTCCGCGTCTGTATGCTAGGAACCTCAACAGAAAAGTAATAAAAACAGGACAGAACAGGACGGTTATCTACTGTACCATCCACAACTTTTACCAGTGCATTTGGCACCATCACCACACCCACACTCTCTCCTCCACACACACCAAACCTCTCCTCCACACACACAAACTTTCTCCTCCCCCCACACACAAACTCTCTCCTCCACACACACAAACCAGTGTCTGAAAATAATTTTGAGACTCACCGGCCAAGTGGACTGGTAGATGAAAAAGTCTACCAGCCAATCATATTTTTACCGGCCAAAATAAAAATGGCATTGTTGTGGGCCTACATTGTATTGAGTTAATGTTAGTGTAATGTATGTACAAACGTAAACAAAAGGAAATTGGAAAAAAACAATCAATCATGTTTTCTATATAAACTGCCAACAGTTTATCAATTCCAGTTAAATAAATGATTTACAATTTGTTGAAAATTTGTTTTTAGCGCTTCTCTCAAGACTCAAAGCGTTTTACACAAATTGGTTGCCAATTCATTACACAGAAAGAACAACAAATGGACTGACAGCTATCAAACACGACACTCAGTCTGACACAGCAGCCAATTCCCACCAGCCTTGTTCACCCAACATATTGCGACAGACCTGCTCACACACATAGACCGACTGTGGTTGAACCGGAGTACCCCCACGCAAACACGGGGAGAACAGGCAAACTCCACACAGAAAGGCCCTTGGGGTCAGAACCCAGGACCTTTTTGCTTTTAGGCAACAGCCCTAACCACTGAGCCACTGAGCCACCATGCTGCCCCAGTGGTAGGCCTACTGTAGTTGTATTCCTACTGTCACTGCTGTTTTGTCATAAACGAAAGGGCTTAGATTTGATATATGAATGGTAAATGAACCAGTAGGCTACAGCTCAAAGACAAACTGTCACTAAGTAGCTGAGTTTAGCTTGACATCTGACATGACAGCCATTCATAAATTTGTCTCATGTTCCAATGCAACAGCAAATTGTTGAATAACGTCATGGTTACGGCAGAATTGGCATTGCTAAATGCTAATATCATGTTAGCCTAAAGAAAATATAACCATCAGGGGCTAACCGTAAACGTTCAACTTTGTTGTAATCGTTGGCAAAATGATAAAGTAGCTAACAACTTTAAACAAGTAGTCCCAGAGCCCAACCATCAGTAAAGTTATGCAAGTGTAATTTGGACTTGGAATACGGCAATTATAACCGAATTAGTGTTGTATAATTAGTAATAAATGTAGATACCTTTTTGTAGTCAAGTATTTGTAATCAATATTAAAGGTTAGTACTTAAACATACCATAGTTTAACAGGACCAGAAGAGTAGAGAGAACAGGAAGACAGACATAGCATGGGGTGAATCCTAGGCGAGCAGATGTGTAGATGCTAATGTTTGTGCTAATTACCCCCAGAACTTCAAGGGTCACCTAATGGGAGCAAAGCAGAGACAGAAGCAAGGAAGTTGAAGGTAGGAAAAGCCAACATGGTAACCGTTATTTGATTACAACATGATCTTACAAAACTTAATTGTATGTTAACCTAAAGAAAGATTAAAATATTGGAACCAACGGATCCCAGGCTTGCACATAACAATTAACTGAATAGGGGTCTGTCGTTAAAGGGGGACTGCAAAAGATTTGTTAGACAAGAAACAGGCCAACTAGGAAACACATGCTCCAAAATGTTAAAAAAATTCATGCTGTTTATTGCATTATGGTGATTTGTTAGACCATCGGGGAGGCTTAGAGAAATTTATTTAAAGCCAGACCATGTGTACAATTCAGTGGGGCTCTCCACTGGGTCTTATTCTATTCCGAATAAAACCTACTCTTCTGAAACATTTGCTTTCGACTTCCAGTTTTTATATCTATCTGTAATTGTTGTAATCTCTTCAAATGGAAAATACACGACATTAGCCAGTAGCTAGCAACAGACCGGTGGCAAGTGATTATTTAGAGTTGAATTCTAGGTTAAATCAACTGGAGGGACGCAGTGGGCATTTTGAGTATAGCGCGAGTGTGTGTGTGTGTGTGTGTGTGTGTGTGTGTGTGTGTGTGTGTGTGTGTGTGTGTGTGTGTGTGTGTGTCAATCTCCAACATAGGAAGCAGAGGAGAGTTACAACCCGAGCATAAATTAAGCAAAACAAGGTAGCCTAAAAACGTTCTGCGATTTGAGTTTTTTCATGCAATTTTAGTACAAACATGCAAAAGTAAAATCTACCCGCCTGAGGTCGGTGTTAATTTCGGACCCTGCACAAACCCTCTCCTCCCCCACACAAACCCCCTCCTCCACACACACACAAGCCCACTCCTCCATACTAACCCTCTCTTCCAAACACACACAAACCCTCTCCTCCTCCTAGTCACTCTGGTAGTTTGTGGACTGTCCCACCAGGGAAAACAATGTGTATGCTAATGTTAAGGGGCATACAGTTCCACTGCCCTTCTCCCACTTGGAAGGTCAGACCACAACCTCATCCACCTCTAGCCCCTGTGTAAGCCTGTGGTCCAGTGGCTTCCTGTTACCACTGGGACTGTGAGGAGATGGTCACAGGAGGCCAATGATGCTTTGCAGGGCTGCTTTGAGTCAACACACTGGGATTTGCTCTGTGATTCACATGGAGAGGACCTTGATGATCTCACAGACTGCATAACAGGGTACACCAACTTTTGTGTGGACAGTGTTGTTCCCACAACGACTGTACGCTGTCTCCCCAATAAAAAGCAGTGGGTCACCAGAGACATCAAGGTCCTGCTTCATGAGAAGAAGAGGGCCTTCAGAGACGGGGACAGAGGGAGCTGAAGGAGAGGATCCAGCAGAACAACATGAAGGAGGCGTGGAGTGGCGTGAGGAGCATCACTGGCTACACACAAGCTGGTAGACAACGGGGGGTGGTTCTGACCGGGCTAACGAGTTGAATTTGTTTTTCAATGGATTTACAACAACATGAAGGAGGCGTGGAGTGGCGTGAGGAGCATCACTGGCTACACACAAGCTGGTAGACAACGGGGGGTGGTTCTGACCGGGCCAACGAGTTGAATTTGTTTTTCAATGGATTTGATGAGAGGGTTCCGGTCTCCCCCTCCCCCAGCTCCCCTACAATCATCCCCCTTAAAACCCCCAGCCCTGCTGTCCGTCCCCCCCCCCCCCCCCCCCCCCCCCCCGTCCCTCCCCAGCTACACCATACCGGTTCTCTCTCCCCCACTATTACCTCACCCCTCCCGCATCAACACAACACAGACTCTTTCGGCCCCCACACACGGCACACAGACCTTCACAGCAGAGCAGGTGAGGAAAGTGCTCTGCAGGCTCCGCCCAGGCAAGGCTGCAGGTCCCGACGGCGTCAGTCCGAGGGTCCTCAAAACATGTGCTGCCCAGCTGAGTGGAATCCTGCAGTACATCTTCAACCTGAGGCTGAATCTGGAGAGGGTCCCTGTGCTGTGGAAGACATCTTGCCTGGTTCCGGTAGAAGAAGGCGCGTCCCAGCACCTTCAACGACTACAGACCGGTGGCGCTGACATCCCACCTGATGAAGTCCCTGGAGAGGCTGGTCCTGTCACTTCTTCGGCCCCTGGTTAGATCATCGCTGGACCTTCTTCAGATTGCCTACCAGCCGAAACTGGGAGTGGAGGACGCCATCATCTTCCTGCTTCGCCGTGCCTACGCCCACTTGGTCCAGTACGTTCAACACCATCCGGCCTGCTCTGCTGGGGTGTAAGCTGACGGTGATGCAGGTGGACTCTTCCCTGGTTTCCTGGATTACAGACTGTCTGACGGGTCGACTACAGTTTGTCAGACTGCAGGACTGTGTGTCTGACACTGTGGTCAGCAGCACAGGGGCTCCACAGGGAACTGTTCTTTCCTTTTTCCTGTTCACCCTGTACACCTCAGACTTTCAGTTCCACTCGGAGTCCTGCCATTTGCAGAAGTTTTCGGACGACTCTGCAGTTGTTGGTTGTGTCAGCGAGGGAAACGATGAGGAGTACAGGGGCGTCGTGGACTCCTTCGTTGAGTGGTGTGAGCTTAACCACCTGCAGCTCAACACCGACAAGATGAAGGAGCTGGTTATGGATTTCCGCAGGAGGAATTCTACCCCCACACCTATTTCCATCAAGGGGGTGACTCCCGACGTTGTTCAGGACTATAAATACCTTGGAGTTGATTTGGACAATGAACTGGACTGGGCAAAGAACACTGAGGCTGTGTACAAGAAGGGCCAGAGCCGACTCTACTTCCTGCGGAGGCTCTGGTCCGTCAACGTCTGTAACACCATGCTGAAGATGTTCTACCAGTCGGTGGTACCCAGTACCATCTTCCTTGGTGCCGTGTGCTGGGGAAGCAGGTTGAGGTCAGCAGACGCCAACAAGATCAGCAGGATCGTCAGGAAGGCTGGTTCTGTCCTGGGGGTCCAACTGGACTCTTTGTTGGTGGTGTCTGAGAGGAGGATGCTGCGCAAGCTGCGTAGTCTCCTGGACAACAACTCTCACCCTCTCCACTAGGTGCTAGCCTCATACAGAAGCACCTTCAGCAACACTCATTCCAACTCGGTGTACAACAGAACGCCACAGGAAGTCCTTTCTTCCAGGCTTTTTAATTCTTCTACCTCAGGTCGTAAGAGGGACAGTGGAGATACAGTGACCTGAGGTCAACACACTTTTTAACGCACATTTCACTTTTCACACGTCACTTTATTCAGTATTTAGCGAAGTTATTTTATTTAGTCATGATTACTGGTACTACTAATTTACTCTAAACGTATCGATGTTTATTTATGTTGTATTTATGATGTTATTTAGTTCATATTTAGTTTATACTTGTTTATATTTAGTGTATATTTCCTCTTCCTTCTTTGTATTCAACTGTTGCACCTAAATTTCCCTCGGAATAAATAAAGTCTCTTGAATCTTTAATCTTGAATCCACACACAAACCCTCTCCTCCACACACAGACCCTCTCACCCACGCAAATAAACCCTCTACTCCACATACACAACTCTCTCCTCCACACACAAAGTCTTTCTAACAGCCCCACAATTCTCCTCTCGCTCCACCTATCTCTTTAGTTGGCCTGTTAGAGTTGTGAGCAGAACCCGGCCCGGATTGCTTATCTGAATTCTCCACCTGGGCCACACCCGACCTGAGCTTCTGTTCCAACAACACTTTGTTTAGTGTTTTTGGTCCAGTATGCCGGCCCTGCATAGTGGAATGCAGCTGTCAGTGGGAATACAGTGCAGAGGGGAGGAGAGGAGAAAAGAAGAAACCTAGTTCCCCGCATGAGAACATGCAAACTCCACACAGACACTGGGAGAACATGCAAACTCCACACAGACACGGGGAGAACATGCAAACTCCACACAGACACGGGGAGAACATGCAAACCCCACACAGACACGGGGAGAACATGCAAACTCCACACAGATACGGGGAGAACATGCAAACTCCACACAGACACGGGGAGAACATGCAAACTCCACACAGACCCGAGGAGAACATGCAAACTCCACACAGACACTGGGAGAACATGCAAACTCCACACAGACACTGGGAGAACATGCAAACTCCACACAGACACTGGGAGAACATGCAAACTTCACACAGACACGAGGAGAACATGCAAACTCCACACAGACACGGAGAGAACATGCAAACTCCACACAGACACGGGGAGAACATGCAAACTCCACACAGACACGGGGAGAACATGCAAACTCCACACAGACACGGGGAAAACATGCAAACTCCACAAAGACACGAGGAGAACATGCAAACTCCACACAGACACTGGGAGAACATGCAAACTCCACACAGACACTGGGAGAACATGCAAACTCCACACAGACACGGGGAGAACATGCAAACTCCACAATGACACGGGGAGAACATGCAAACTCCACACAGACACTGGGAGAACATGCAAACCCCACACAGAATGGACAGAAAGAACCTTGGCTCAAATGGGGTTTGATTAAAGGACCTTCTATCTGTGAGACAACAGTGCTAGCCACTGAGCCACTGTGCTGCCCAATAGTCTGTTAGTATGGACCAGGCGATCACATAGAAAACTTATTTAGACTACTTACATTTAACCCTCGTGATGTGTTTGGGTCTCAGGGACCCGATTTGAATGTTTACTAAAAGAAAAATGAAGTAATGACACATTTTTACAAACTGAGACTCATTTACCTTGGCTCATTTTTTGTGAATAACCCGTTAAATAACACACACTTATTGTGTACACTCTGTGCACCCACTTACACATTTATATTATATTGTCAATTATTAAATTGTCTATAGTTTTTAAAATCCCAATACTGTTCAGACCCGCACTGTGTGAGTGACAGAAACATGAACACCACACAAAGGTTAAAGAGATTAGATGAAAGAAGGTTCTCAGAGTCCTGCAATGTGTTCTGCCTCCTAGTGTTGTAGAACTCCAGACCGCTCTCTAGACCACTTTCAGAAGGTGTCCGTATCGTCTCGGAATCGACTGCATTTATACTCGGCCTCGTCTTGGTCTCGGACAAATAGGACTCTGGATTTTATTTTCAGCCTGGTCAAGACCACAATTGCAGGAATATCACTAAATTACCTGTGCATTGTCTAACTTATTTGTGAACAAATACTGTAATCAGATGTAACACATTCCACTTCAAATGCAACCAATTCTCATTTCTAACTTGAAAATGATAATGGCTGTCATGATCACCCCTACCCACACACACTCCAATTTGGGAGACAGGGGAAGCTGCGGCAGTCTGGGAGAAGATGTTTGCCAAATATTCAGTTGTTAATTTGGTCCAGTGGTTCTCCACCAGGGGTAGCCTACACGTTACACAATAGTGAAATATCATGCTAGAGCTCGATGCACGAGTCCATTCTGTGTTGGCACTATCAATGTGAAAAAGCTTTATTGAGAAAATCATAAATGAAGCGGGGAAAGTGGCAGAATTGGGGAATGTTAGATAAAAAACAATAAGCTACATAAACGCGACAAAATTCAATGATTTCATAGAGAGAACGCTTGTCCACTGAATCTATGTGAGTCTGTGTATATCAAAAGTAGTGATATGTGTTGCTATGACAAAAGTCTATTTAAAGGTAGATACTTATTTAAATTATTTGAAGTAACATGGAACATAAAAACAGGAGAGTAAGAGGCAGAGAGGAGTCAGTCAGTTTGAAAGTCGTTGCAGCCAGATTGGATCAGTCACTTGTCACAATTTAACATTCTCTGACTTTTAACGGCTGGCATTTAATGAAAACAACGTGCAGAAAACTTTGTTTACATCCAGGCACCACGTTTTTTTTTAGGGCTTCACACCAGATGCTTCATGCCTCATTTAACATAATTACCAGTGTATAAAAATCACAAATATACAGTTGTTCAACCAATAAATAAACATCAGTTGTGGGGCTGACGTGGCACGTGTCCTCATGGGATGATTTAATATTAACCACAAGGGGGCAAGGAACAGCTCTAGTATTACCTATATCAAGTGTGTTAGTGTAGGGATTCACTGAAAAGCATGAAATATACCTAAATAAACCCCCACTAAAATATTTCCATCTCCGAGTATATACCAAAGATCAGAACACAGGATTCATGCAAATCTTTGTATTCACATTGAATACACATGGAATAATACAAACACATTAGGAAACCCTCTTCCATGGGCAGACAATACAAAATTCATAAATCATAGTCTCAATAATTTACAAAACCCAAAACACGAATGATGCCCATGCATGGTTCAGGTCGTATCTATGTGGCAGGTCTCATCGGGTGGCTTTAGGAAAAGCCCAGGTGTGGTGCAGGGATCGATCCTGGGGCCTTTCCTGTTCAATATCTACATGCTTCCCCTGAGACAAATAATTTAAAAACATGGACTCCATTTCCACTGCTACGCAGATGACACCCAGCTCTATATACATATCAAACCTCCCTACCCCCTCACTCCCAACCTGCCTAATTGATATAAAATCCTGGATGTCCCAAAATGTTCTGAGGCTTAATATTTGCATGACTGAGCTGATGATTGTGACTCCTCAGACTCTGCTAAAAAAAGGGTTGTGATGTTGCCCTCACAATTGACGGTTCCTCTATCTACTCGTCTACCAAGGTCAGAAATATCGGTGTGGTTTGGGATTCCACCATCTGCATGTAACCTCATTGCCTACAATAGATTTGTTCTTGTTCAAAGTTCTGCAGACCAGACACAATGTTCTTGTTTCCAGGATCTTCATAAGAAAAAGCTTACTCACTTGTATTGCAATGAAACTAAAAACATTTTGACTGAACATTACCTAAATGTACTTGAAGTTAAAAGTAGGCAAACTCAAACAAATACAGAACTCTCTTCTCATCTAAAGTAAAAAATCTAAAATGAAATAAGGTGGTGAATAGATTATGTTTATGTCTGTATTCTTTGGTGTCTTTGAAGGTTGTACAATGTAGAGAAGTTTTTCCAACAGTCAGTGCAGTGATATGGCTTTTCACCTGTGTGTATTCTTTGGTGTCTTTTAAGATAACTTTTATAAACAAAGGTTTTCCCACAGTCAGAGCAGTGATATGGCTTTTCTCCAGTGTGTATTCCTTTGTGAGTTTAAAGGCTACCCAGATGAGAAAAGTTGTTTCCCACAGTCGGAGCTTTGATGTGGCTTTTCTACTGTGTGTATTCTTTTGTGTTTCTTAAGTTCTTACAATATAGTGAGGTTTTTTACCACAGTCAGAGCAGTGATGTGGTCTTTCACTTGTGTGTATCCTTTGGTGTCGTTTAAGGCTTATCGATCGAGAGAAGTTTTCCCCACAGTCAGAGCAGTGATATGGCTTTTCTCCTGTGTGTATTCTTTGGTGTCTTTCAAGGCCTATCAATTGAGAGAAGTTATTCCCACAGTCAGAGCAGGGAAATAGCTTTTCTCCTGTGTGTTTTCTTTGATGTGTTTTAAAACTACTCAAGTGAGCGAAGGTTTTCCCACACTCAGAGCAGTTATACGGCTTTTCTACTGTGTTTGTCGAATGATGTCTCATTGACTTAAAGTGTCCCTTAAAAACCGTTCCACATTTGTAGCTGTTGGAATGTTGTCCTGACCTTACTTCAGACTTTCTAGGGGTTATAACACTCCATTTCCTATCAGCCCCCGGCATTTTCCTGCAGTCTTGCAGAACAACCAGTGCTGTCTTTAAAGGCAAATGAGTAGGGTGGACTCTGCTGATGGAATTTGAAGTTAGTAGCATCATTGGATGAAGTTTTACGTCATGAATTGCAAACATAAACATTTAGCTCCCGCAATGAAATTTCCCAAGCCTGAAAGTAAGTATAGAATTGCTTGCGTGTGTATTTTAGTATGAATACACATTTTTCTTTTAATTTCACCTTTGGATCTTTTTCTTTTCACACAGCATTGACGTTTTCACCAACAAGCTCCCACATGGCAATGGTGTATGTAGTACGAGTCCAGGACCCGAGTCACACTTTATGATTTTTATCTTAATTTACCAAAGCCTGACTTTGGTCATTCTTATAAAAGGGCAAGTCATCGTGTTAAACTAAGTTGTTGGCACACAGTAATAGAATCTTAGCCATACAATATCAGCATCTTCTTATTGCCCGTCATTACTGAAGCAATGCAGCCTAATGCCTTTATAGAGAAGGTGATAAGAGGAACATGGAGGCGAGAGAGGCAGCCATGCAGCCAGAGAAAGTGCATATTTGTCAGCAGTACAGAGTTTTTCTCTCGGTGCTAGTTAACATGTGAGAATTTACTGAAATACACTTCATTTCTTTGCATGCATCATTTTCATTTTCGTGGGTTTGTTTTAAATACACACATTTTAATATCCCTTTCACACTGTCACAAAAGTATTCATGCCAGACATATATTCATTTATCAGTCCCAATAATCGCCTCCGTGCCATTTTATGAATTTGAGCACCTGCCCCTCCAACGTCCTCTGCACGTGCCTATGAGAGGGCTCAAACTCTGTGTGTGTTGTTGCTGGGAACTTGGCTTATGACCCGATGTTCTTTATATAAAAGGTTGTTTTGACCGGCAATGTAGCACGGACAGAGAGCAACAGTTCTAACTATAAGTATAATAAATGGATAGCACATCAGAAAAAGAAAAGGACCGGATTATAAACAAAGTTAATTAGGGTATGCTAGGGTGGAAAGATTTTAAGGTGGGTTTCAAAGATTGATAGCGAGTTGGAATTATGAAGTTGTGGAGAGGATTGTGCACGACTATGAGATTCTGAGGACTTTGGACTTGACTCTGACTCGAGGGTTAGTGACTTGACTATAGTACTGCCATTTATTTGCGCAAATTACAAGGGGCCATTTGGGAATATTTTAAGTGCTTTTTTTTTTACCCTTTTCTGGTGGTCCATCATGCACATCGTAGATAGTTAAACTCAAAGGACCAACTTTTTTTTTTTACTATTGGGATCCAACCCCGGTAATATTTGAAGGACTTAAACATATTTAGTTTATCTTATTGTTTCTTTTATTTTGTGGTTTTAGATTTTGGTTTTGCTTATAGTTTCTTTTCTTTTTTTAAATATTTTTTTCATTTCTTTTCTTGCCTTTTGGATTATAATCTATTGGATTATTTATGCCTTTTGATTGTTTTATTTTTTGTTTGTGGATTTTGCTTTGACGTTCAGAGATATTCGGCACATATCACATTAAACCTGTTACATTTAGGTGAAAGCATGTGGGCAACCTGCTGTAGATGTAGGCAAACTGCTGTAGATGTAGGCTAACCTGCTGTAGATGTAGGCAACCTGCTGTAGATGTAGGCTAACCTGCTGTAGATGTGGGCTAACCTGCTGTAGATGCGTTATCACCCCAGCCTTAAAATGTTTATACTCCATATTTATACCCCTCCCCACACAGACATTGTCCAGCGATTGATTCCCTCTCCGTTATGTGCGTGTTACAGAGTCCACTCTGTGAAATTAACCCCGCAAAGAGGGATCAAATCCTTCAATTTACCGCAGCCATTGGGATTCCTGTTGACTCCTCTCCACAGTTTGTGTTAGCGTGTTTCTCTCAGTGAAATGTCTTTTTTAATTACAAGATATTAAGAAAAGTTCATGCGTCTCAACATGGAAAAAATACAGCTTCAGTTCTTATGTATCCCTTCTTGCTCTGCCGATGTGGTCACATGATGCTACATTTTCAACCAATATACTACAGAAAAGTGCAAGAGTAATAGAAATATTTAATTGTCAGTGGTTTAAGAATATATATTTTAATCAGTTCATCAATTGTTTGATATTAAATAAAACATATCTTTATTTGATTGAACTGCTTAAAGTTAAGTTTTTTACTGCAAATACAAAATATATGCTTTTTGGAAGCTAACTGAATTAGCAAGAAGAGCTCTATAGATATGAATGTTGTGGAACTCATTTGCAGTCTTGAATTACTTTTATGATTAAACAGTAGTAGAATTAATTTGTTGCCTTTTCGTTTAGTGTGTAGCTGTACTTGCTCATGAGAAATAGCCTTTTAAGCATTTGTTTTAAGGTGCAAGCATTCAATACAAAAATTTTATTCAAAAAGGTACTTTACATAGAAAGGGTCACTCCACACAATGTTTAAGACACTGTTTGAATTAAATGATAATTAACTTCTGAAATCTGCTTTCTTATGTACCAAACAGAGGTGTGTCCTCCCTAAGATAAGTCACATATGCATCCTAAGGCCTGGGGTTACCTTATCCGCAGACATCCTGTCTCCAGTGTGAGCATTTACTTCCTGACCTCAATGTGACCCTTTCACAACAAGAATTTCAACCTTTGCCATTTCCTAAACAAAACGTAAACCTTAGTTTACCCTTCCATTTATGGCATGCAGCTGTGGTCAACAGTTAAAACATCAACCAGTCGGAGCATACATGCATCACAATCTGAATTCTGCTATTACAAGACCCGATGAGTGCCTGAACACTTCCCTGCAGCAGGACACAGACCGATTCAGACATGTTGGATGCTGTTATAAAGCTAGTGGGGATAGGAGGTTAGGCTGGTGGGGACATACATTGTGCTTGTTATAAAGCTGGTGGGGATAGGGGGTTCGGCTGGTGGTAACATACATGGTGTTTGTTTAAAAGCTGGTGGGGATGGTGGGTGGAGTCCTGTCTAAGGGGTGGAGTCAAAGTAGTGAGAGAATAGACTCTAACCTCTTCTGTCTCTTCTCTTCCCTCCTCACCGTTCTTTCTGCCCTCCTGTTAAAACCTTTGTCCTCAGATGTTGGCTTCACCATGGGAGGGGTCCAGCAACCTGACTGGTAGTGGAGGGGAGGTGGGGCTGCTCTCAAGATAGGTGTGGATCAGTTGGACTAGTGGAGCGGAAGGGTTGTGGTTGGTGGGCCTGTTGGATCTCTGTTCTGGTGCTGGTGGGATGTGTCGGGAGATGGTTGGGATCTGTGGTCCCCTGTCCTCCTCAGCAGTCTGTTCCAGAGGCCAGGAGGAGAGAGGATGAGTCTCAAGTCTTCACCACTACCACAGGGACAAACACACTCCTAGGGAAAGGGAGAGCTAAACTGCTAGTTTAAAGTCCAGGTGCCTACATCTTTGTTTGGTTGCGTTTCCTCCTCCCACCTCCTGGCCTCTGAAGCAGGGGGAGAGAGAAGATGTTGGGGAGGAGAAGAGTGGGGAGGATGTTGAGTAGTAGAGGAGAGGGGGGGGGGGGGGCTGTAGGAGAAGGAGTTGGGCTTGGGGGCTAAGGGTTCTCCTCCCTTCACTGCATGTCAACTAATAATTTCTCAGGATGTTTTGACCTGTATTGTGTTTCTATCCATCAAGTCTTTCTCAGGTGTGTTAGATTAACTACCGTTCACTCAGAAATACTAAGTGATGTGCTGCGAGCTGGACCCTTGTAATGTTAGTCGGGTAGGGAGCAACCTCTGACCCTGGTGGTGGCACATCTGGTTCAGAATGGGGTTCAGTTCCCCCACAGGGTCTGAATGCTGCTGCGTGTCCTAACCTAACACATGTGTCTTTGATACGTTTAATTATGCATTTCTCAAGGGCCCAAACAATTAGATTTTAAGGCATATAACATTTACTCCCTTAATGAGGCCCAAATTGAGCGTGTGGCAGTTTACAAATACGTGGGAATTTCACTAGATAAAAAGCTATCGTTTAAGACGCACGTGCTTGAACTCACAAAGAAGATGAAGATCAGATTTGGAGCTCTATATAGTAAAACGTCATGCTTTTCACTTGAAAATAGAAAGACAATTGTAACATCTACTCTCTTGTCAGTCATGGATTATGGTAATATTGTGTATATGCATGCAGCCCCAACTATTTTAAAGTCCCTTGATGCAGTTTACCACAGTGCTTTGCATTTTGTAACTGGGGATAGTTTCAGACCTCATCATTGTACACTGTAGACAAAAGTAGGATGGTCTTCTCTTTGTGATAGGAGAGACAAACATTGTCTCTTTTATGTTTACAAGGCACTGCTGGAAAGGTGACCTTTTCACCTACTTCATTTTTAAAACAGAAATCCAATATCCCTTGAAAGCCGCAAAGTGAACACAGAACTCGTTAAATTAGCTTTCAGTTTTTTTGCCATGGTTAAATGGAATAAAATTCAACAGGAAGTTCAATTAGCGCAGTTTATTTTAGTTGAACAATGGATTTGGGAGCTAAAGAGTATTTTTGTTTTGGTTAAAACTTAAATATTGTTCTGTATTTTAAATATTGTATTGTATAGTTTTTGTTTTTGTTTTTGATATACATATACAGTTTATTTTTTGTTTTTGATATATATATCGTTTTTATTGCTTATTATATTTTTTACTACATTTTTGTTGTAATTGGAACTGCTGGACCAGTTAACCCCGTAAAAATCAAATAAATATTATTATTATTATTATTATTATTATTATTATTATTATTAACTTTATTTATTTGGCGCCTCTCAAAACAGATTTACAAGGTGCTTTACAAAACAAATAACAGTAAAAAAAATTATATTACTAAGACACACTTAAATAACACCGTAAAATCAGGTAACACAAGTAACTACAAATTAACTAGAAACCAAAATAAAAGGCCGCGGTTAAGAGAAAGCTTTAAGTTAAGTGAGTTTTAAGAAGTCACATACTGATATGTTTACAAAAGTGCATGTGCAACAACAAAGATGCTGTTTGCTATATAGACAGTAAACAGCAATCATATAGAAAAAGATCGATTAGGATTTGGATCTCTATATAAGAGAAATTGGTTTTTAGTAGGGGTGTATGTATAGATATGCGATGAGAATGTGTGGAAGGGATTGATTATAATGTAATGTACTAGCATTGTGATGTAAAAGTTGGCATGGTTACAAGTGACAGGTTTGCACTACTTTACACCATACTTGCAATCATATTTAACCAGTTGGATTTCAACTATTTGCTTTGAAGTCAATGCAAGAGAACTCCTGGATCAGTTGGGTCTATAGCATCAGGTGAGTTCAAAATTAATACGTTTAGAATAACTTCATTTGAAGGCTCGTGTAAATTGCTTCACTCTCGCATGGTCTAAGGTGATTTTATTAAAACTTCTGCAGCTAGTGTTGAGTATTACCAAAACATTTTAGTGTTGGTATATCAACTTGGCCACAGAATCTGCAGGGATTGATTCAAATTGATGGTCAATAGAGAATGCTATTCATTTTTAAACTACTCTTAAGGTACAGTTGCAGTAATTTAAAACAACAATAACCCATGAATATGGCAGGTGTGAATTACCAAAAAAGTCTTAACATTATTTTTTGTATAGAAAGAAGTGCCTACAATTCAGGCACCACATCCAGCAGCTGCTGGCTCTTAGTCTCTGTAATGTTTTAATAGACTGTGACAATTGTATTAGACAATGCTTGGTCTCAGTATTATGCATATGACACAGTGCATTTATTTCACTTCTAGTAGAATAGGAAGGTGCCCCAGGATTAATATCTTAGCCTGAGGATAGTGTCTTTGGGTGTAACAAAACAATTGATTGTAAAAAATGAAGAAAGTTCAAATGTTAAAGAGCGGTTTAATTGGTGACCCAAACAACCTAAAGGTTGGATTCCACTGCACTTCCCTAAAATATCAGAAAGAAAACATCTCATTTGATTGAGAGTAGCCTACTGCTTCTTTCAATTGTTAAGATACTAAGCCATATCATTGAATAATTTATAATAATAATTTTAAAAAATCTATAATAATAGTAATAATATAATAATAATAATAATAATAATAATAGTAATAACAACATTGATAATAATGAATAATTTATTTTAATTATATAGTGCTTTTAAAAAATTCTGACGCTTCACATGGTAAACAGTAAACATGGCAACAGACTTACCACAGAAAGTGGGATAACATACAGATTATTGATCACAGAGTTAATTATGGGGAAAGGCTACAGTGAAAAGATTCTCTTTTAAGGCTGCGTTGAAATATTGAGTCAGAGTTGTAATGCATTATAAGATAGATTCATTTTTTAGGGGACAGATTTGGGTGGAGGTATTTTTTTTGCAACCTAAGGTAACAGTGGGATATCTCAAAAGTGAGGGAACATAGAATTACATTTTCCAATTCAATTTCATTGGGTATTTTTGGAGGGGGATGATGAGGTCATAATGCTCTTTAAAATGTTGTCACAAAAGCAAGATATTCTGCTAATTCAAAACAAGGCTGAATCTAAAAAATGCTTCATTCTGGGTCATTTATTTTGCAGAGAAACACTGTATAAACCTACAACCTATAGTAAAGAAATGAACAACCCACAGGTGGTAAGTATTCAAAAACCTTGTTTTGCATGAAGAAAACGGGCAGAATTCTAAATAATTTTAAGAGAAAATATTGTTGCATTGAATTTGTAATCAAACGCTATCTTGAAGGATGAGCAGTGTGCCACACATTGTGAATCCAGTCATGACAACACCACAAAACAACACTCCAACAGCAACTACTCTGGTAAGCATGCCATATGGTTGTCCTCTGTGCTTCATGGGTGCATCCCACTTCATTTATGAGGGGAATCAATGGCTTGTTCTTACCTGGTCCCAGAGAGGATAAACTGTGGTCAGAGAACTTCCCCTCACAGAGATAAGGAACATTGCTGTCGGCCGAAAGAGGTCCACCACCACCACTATTACAACTATGGCCATGGACATAGAGAGTGGAATGGAAGGACTACAATTCCCACAGGGCCTTTCGGTCCTGTTCTATATAATATGGGACCTATGGGGCAGGGAGCTGCCCCGGGTTTTGATTGGCCTCTTTCATCTGATGACGGGTAAGAGTTTTAATCAACATCTCTGCAAAGTAATGTCAGCTGTAGGTAAACAGAAATCTAGTTTGAACGTGGTTACTTTGACATCTTGCCATTTAAAAATCTATTATCTTCCCTTGTTTGAAGCGATGAAATTCTGGATCTGATTGAGAGGATGAAAATGAAGAAGATCCTGGAACTGGAACGATGGGAACGTTTACACTTCCTTCACTTGGAGGATGAGCTGACCAAGGCAAAAACAATGTTATTGGACATAAATGAGAACTGTATTATTCGGGGACAACCTACATTTTTGTTGTCTTACTCCAGCAGAAAGCTACCCAGCCAAAAAGGCGTGAAGATGAAGGCAAGCCCCATCTAGTAGTCAGTCCAGCTCCACACACCCAGGGACTCCGGGAGGAAACTTCAACCTCTACAATGGAGAGCGATGAAGACCACCCTGCACTAGAGGAGATGAAGACTGCCCAGACTGCAGATCTTGTTCCTCAGTGTGTCCTGGAAGATAAAACCAGTCTCCAGTCAGAACCAGATGTTCTTTTTGAAGTGTCTGCCTCGGCAGCTGTGGGTGTGGCGGTCATAAAGGAGACCTTGTTGATGGCCAAATCAGCTCCACTGATGAGTTTGGACGTACCAGAGGTTGAAATGATGGCTGACCCTGAAGTTCAGGTTGCTGCCATGGAGGGTAAAACCCTGTGTGAGCAGGAACAGTTGGAGCTCCATCCAGTGACCTTCATGGAAATAAAGCCAGAGAAGCAGATGGACACGGTTGTGGCAGAGCTTTTTCCATCAACACCCCACACGAGCATCATCTCAGCTGCTCAACAGGTTGTGAACACGCACCCTCTGAAAGAGGTTGCCCTGAGCCCTCAAGTGGTCTCAAAGATTGAAGCAGTTGAAGAAAGGGACATTTCTGGTGACGTTGAGGAGCCCCAGCTCCAGGCTCGTATCATGGAGGTAATGCAAGATATGCAGGTGGACACAAACAAGCAGGTTTTGGAGAAATTATTCCCACCCACCCCACTGTCAATGGATTTCTATGACAGGAGTGGGAAAGCTTTTTTTGATGGTCTCATTGGGGAAGTGAAACCCCAACCAGAGCAGCAGGTAGAGGCTGACCTCTCTCTGACCCTCACCGACCTCCCACTGAAGAACAACCTTCAGCAGCTTGCCATCATGCTCCCACTGACCGAGCTGGAAGTTCAATTAGCCTTTGAGGAGATGAAAAGCTGTGCACTGCAGGTAGACACACAGCTCCAAGCACCTGTGGACCAACAGGTTGCTGTGCTGGAGGTCAGCACACTTCACGTGCAGGTAAAAGGCCAACGTCTTCTAACTTTGGAAGTGGATCTCCAGCAAGAGGCCGAGCCAGCCGATAACGCTCAGCAGGCACAGAGCCTTATGGGGGACACCCCTCACAAGAACACCACCTCTCCAGTGAAGAAAGAGCAACAGAAAAAAGTTATCTTTCAGACCAACGTTGTGGAGTCACAGGCTCGCCTGCAAGGACACAAGGGGGACAGCCCTGTCCAGGTGAACCCCGACCTGAGCAGCTTCCCTGGGAACACTGCTCCTCCACAGGAGTGTGTGATGTTCAATGAGGTCACTATGACAACAGCACCCTACACTGAGGACATCTTCCCAGCAATCAGCCAGCTACCAGATGCATACTGTAAAACTAATAAAGCACTTCATATCGGACTGAAAAAGAAGACATCCACATACAAGCACACCTTTCACTTATCTAAACGTTCATATTATAATATACTGTATTAAATAATGAAAACAAAAGATGAATGGACGTGTCACATTACTGATGAAAGGTTTGTGATTTCATTGATTCATGTTTGTCACAGACAATGTCAACCTCAACCCCTGCCGCCATGAATCCTGCGTGGACTGGCAACCATGACCCATCAACTGGAAACTTTCATAACAAAGTCAGCGGTGAGTTGTTTATTGTGTCCTTCAAAAAAATACTGGAGAGATGACAGAGTACTGAAAATGATCCTAATATATTACTATACCCTGTACTGGATTGTTTCCTAGACCCATGGAGCAGGTATGTTCATAAGGGAAACCCAATTCTGGAGGAGGCTAAGGAGAATACCAGCAAGGACTTCAAAGACCCAAGGAAGCAGCATAAGAAAGAGGGTCAAGGTTGGTTTGCATGGATATTTGGTGATGAAGAACAATCTACCTGAGGATACTCACTTACCGGTAAGAAACATACGCTCAACATGGTGAGACAATTAACCACAACTGTTATCTAAAATATCACAACAGATTAATAACATTTCCTCCTGCATCCACAGCCCAACTTTACCAGCATGAGATGAACAACAAAGGCCCTCTAACCTTTTATAGCAGACTCCTGACAAATTTCAGGAGCCCCGCTTACCAATGACAACAGCAATAAAAAGCATTAAAAAAATTATTATTTTCAAGCATCTGTTTTATCCACTATTTACACTGAATTGGGAAAATTCAAACCCTCATAACCCTGATAGACATTATGGTTGATCAGGTTTAGAATCTTTGTTTTTATTATTAACAGCACACATTATTACAAAAGAAATGCATGCATGGTTTAGTGGCTCATCGTTTTTTTTTTTGCAATAGTTGACATCTATGTATATTAATATGTACTTTATTTGGCTTCAAGGAACATATAAAGAATCATGTTGAGCGTATGATGTAGTTTTATGTTTGTTATAGTCTACAATTTTGGCAAGACTGACTATTGCATTTGCAGCCATTTGAAAGTGTTATTTACTCACTTAAAAATTGCCCCTGGAATTTGAAAATTGACCCAAAAATGTTTGTCAATAGGGATGAACTTAGCCCCAAATACAATAAATATACACTTTATGGACAAAAGTATTATTACACCTACAGGAGCTTTAATGACATCCCATTCCAAACTCATAGGCGTTAATATGAAGTTGGTCCCCCCTTTGAAGCTATAACAGTGTCCACTCTTCTGGGAAGGCTTTCTACAAGTTTTTGGAGCGTGTGTGTAGGAACTTTTGCCCATATATCCAGAAGAGCATTTGTGAGGCCAGACACTGATGTTGGACGAGAGGGCCTGGCTCGCATTCTCTGCTGTAGTTCATCCCAGAGGTGTTCAGTAGGGTTGAGGTCAGGGTTCTGTGCGGGCCAGTCAAGTTGCAAAACAACCCCATAGCATTATCCCTCCTCCACCACACTTTAGAGTTGGCATAATGCAATCAGGCATGTAACGTTTTCCTGGCATTCGCCAAACTCTGACTCGTCCATCAGACCGCCAGATAGAGAACCATGATTCGTCACTCCACAGAGCACGTTTCCACTGCTCCAGAGTCCAGTGGCGGCGTGCTTTACGCCACTCCATCCGATGCTTGGCATTGTGCTTGGTGATGTATGGCTTGCATGCAGCTGCTAGGCCATGGAAACCCACGCCATGAAGCTCCCGGCGCACAGTTTTGGTGCTGATATTAATGTCAGAGCTGGTTTGGAACTCTTCAGTTGAGTCAGCAAAGCTTTGGCGACTTTTACGCACTATGCGCCTCAGCACTCGGCGACCCCGCTCTGTAACTTTACGTGGTCTGCCACTTCGTGGCTGAGTTGCTGTGGTTCCTAAACGTTTCCACTTTGCAATAATAGCACTTACAGTTGATCGTGGAATATCTAGGAGATAAGAAATTTCATGAACTGACTTGTTGCAACGGTGGCATCCTATTACATTACCACGTTCGAATTCAGTGAGCTCCTTAGAACGACCCATTATTTCACAAATGTTTGTAAAAGCAGACTGCGGCTGGGTGCTTGATTTGATACACCTATGGCAATGGGACCCAATGAAACACCTGAATTAAATGATTAAGGAGTGTCCCAATACTTTTGTCCATATAGTGTATTTACGCCCCTGTACTATACACTATAACAGACTAACCTACTGTGTCTTTGGAGAGTTTATCTGCTTAGTTTTGTCCTATGAATACAGAATTGACCACCATCTTTACCAGTCAAATTCCATCTGAGGACACAAGTTTTACAAGAGGGCATAAAGAACGGTGAGGAGTGTCAGTGCAGCTGGTCTATCTACAGAGCTCAGGTGTGATTGAGAAACAGGCATCTTTATGGTAACGTGGTAGCATTGTTGTTGGCCATCTTACTCCATCTGGATCTGTCTAGTATCACTCAGCAAATACTCTCTGATGTATTTTCATATGGGGTTTTACTTTGTAAAAAGTATGTGCTGATTAATTCTAATCTCAACAAAAAATTAACAAGTCACAATAGTATCAGTGTCTTACATTTCTTGTAGTTTATTTTAAATAACTACACAAATGCATAATTTCCCAAATATTGTGACTACAAATATATAAAAAAAACTTTGGCCAGATATTCAACCACTGGAGGAAAAAGGTCAATAATTAAATATTTACAATTTACATGGCTTAGTCATACAACAGCACAAACCCAGCAAAAAATCATATTGACAACAAGGGGGCAGACAGTGTCAGACTGTGCTTTCACAAAGAACATAACTAGGAATTAAATCATGTGTGGGAATCTGTGAAGCACAGTAATACATAACGTCTTCCCAACTACTAGTACAGTTCTTACAACAATCAAACACATCTGTTCAGGTTATTAGCCTGCTCCTTTATTAGTCAAAAAAATCATTGATGGATACTTTTTATGTTCTCACATGGAAACACATTTGATTGATAAGCTTTTGTCCATATAGTGTATTTACGCCCCTGTACTATACACTATAACAGACTAACCTACTGTGTCTTTGGAGAGTTTATCAGTTTAGTTTTGTCCTATGAATACAGAATTGACCACCTTCTTTACCAATCAAATTCCATCTGAGGACACAAGTTTTACAAGAGGGCAGAAAGAACGGTGAGGAGTGTCAGTGCAGCTGGTCTGTCTACAGAACTCAGGTGTGTTTGAGAAACAGGCATCTTTATGGTAACGTGGTAGCATTGTTGTTGGCCATCTTACTTCATCTGGATCTGGCTAGTATCACTCAGCAAATACTCTCTGATGTGTTTCCATATGTTGTTTTACATTGTAAAAAGTATGTGCTGATTAATTCTAATCTCAACTAAAAAATTAACACGTCACAATAAACTATATTTCTTGTAGTTTATTTTAAATAACCAAACTAATACATCATTTCCCACATATTTTGGCAACACATATATAAAAACTTAAGCCAGATATTCAACCACTGAATGAAAAAGGTCAATAATTAAATATTTACAATTTACATGGCTTAGTCGCGGAACAGCACAAAACAAGCAAAAAATCATATTGACCACAAGGGGGCAGACAGAGTCAAACTGTGCTTTCAGAGAGAACATATCTAGGAATTATATCACGTGTGGGAATGTGTGGACGCACAGTAATACATAACGTCTTCCCAACTACTAGTACAGTTCTTACAACGATCAAACACATCTGTTCAGGTAATTAGCCTGCTCCTTTATTATAAAAAAAAATCATTGATGGATAATTTTTATGTTCTCACATGGAAACACATTTGATTGATAAGATAAAATGGGAAAATCTAAAACAAACTAAAAAATTGACAGAAAACCTTTTATTAATAGATGACAATCTTCTCAATAAGCTATACAAAACCTACTTTGCTGTCAGGAAATATTGTATGTATATATATTTTACATCAAGCGCCTGGCAGTCTCAGAGTAGTTCAGTACTCTCTTGTAGTTTGAGGTGAGGTGGATGGATTACAATATTCTGTGAGTGGATTCAGGTTGTTTTTCTCCTGTGTGGACCTCTCTCTTTATTATGTTATTTAAAGTGGAACAACTGAGATAAAGGTGGGGTACGCAGTTTTTTTTGGGCATCAATTCCATATTAACCAAGCAGCGTTGCAATTCAAGTGGTCTGAGAGATTACCTCCACTCCTGCCCTCCTCTTGTCTCTTTTTACAGGCTTCAGAAAATCTAGCCCCTGACGGTAGACTTTGGCTAATCACAGGTCATTTCAGAGAGAGGGCGTTACTATTGGCCATTCTACAAACGTAGACACGCTCTTCAGACAGAGAAAGTGTGATTCACTGGCGGACAATCCTGCTAAAAAAGTAGCTATTCCAGCACTGGCAACAACTGCCTATTTGTCATTTCCCAAAAACTGCCAGCCTTTAACAGCTTCCAACACTCTGAGCAGTGCTAGGTTTTTTCCATGTATGTTTTCTTTGATGAGTTTTAAGGCTTGACAATTGAGCAAAGTTTTTCCCACACTCAGAGCAGTGATAAGGCTTTTCTCCTGTGTGTATTCTTTGGTGCTTTTCTCCTGTGTGTATTCTTTGGTGTGATTTAAGGTTTGACAGGTAAGCAAAGTTGTCCCCACAGTCAGAACAGTGATATGGCTTTTCTCCTGTGTGTATTCTTTGGTGTGTTCGAAGGCTTGACAAATGAGAGAAGCTTTTTCCACACTCAGAGCAGTGATATGGTTTTTCTCCTGTGTGTATTCTATGGTGTATTTGAAGGCTTGATGATGAAGAGAGGTATTTCCCACACACAGAGCAGTGATATGGTGTTTCTCCTGTGTGTATTCTTTGGTGTGTTTGAAGGTAGCTCAATCCAGCAAAGATTTCCCCACAGTCAGAGCAGTGATATGGTTTTTCTCCTGTGTGTATTCTTTGGTGTATTTGAAAGCTTCTCAAATTAGAGAAGTTTTTCCCACACTCAGAGCAGTGATAAGGCTTTTCTCCTGTGTGTATTCTTTGGTGTGTTTGAAGGGTCAGAGTTTTTCAGTCAGATAAATGGTTTCTCTCCTGTGTGTATTCTTTGGTGTGCTTTAAGGCTCCTCAATCGAGCAAAGTTTTTCCCACAGTCAGAGCAGTGATATGGTTTTTCTCCTGTGTGTATTCTTTGGTGTGTTTGAAGGCTTGCCAAATGAGAGAAGTTGTTTCCACAGTCAGAGCACTGATATGGTTTTTCTCCTGTGTGTATTCTTTGGTGATTTTTAAGCCTGATGATTGAGAGAAGTTTTTTCCACAGTCAGAGCAGTGATATGGCTTTTCTCCTGTGTGTATTATTTGGTGTCTTTTAAGGCTTGATAACTGATCAAAATTCGTCCCACAGTCACAGCAGCTATGTGTCTTTTCTCCTGAGTGTGTCGTTTGATGTCTTACTGACCTAGAATGTCCCTTAAAAAGTGTTCCACATTTGTAGCTGTTGGAACGTTGTCCTTTACTTATCTCAGACTTTCTAGGGGTTTTAACTCTCCATTTCCCATCAGCCCCCAGCAGTTTCCTGCAGTCTTCCAGAATAACCAGTGCTGTCTTTAAAGGGAAATGAGTAGAGTGGACTGCGCTGAAGGAACTTGAAGTTAGCAGCATCATTGGTTGAAGTTTGCCATTATGAATAGGAGAGGGGATGTTCAGCTGTCCAGCGTCCTAACAATAAGAAAAATTATTACTGTAAAAAGCATAACATTATCACTGTACATTTTGTTTGCAAACTAGAAAGACATACATAAAACCATAGCCAGCCTTTAAGAAACAAAGGCAAAATACAAAACACACACACACACACACACACACACACACACATGGATTAAAGTACATGTCAAGTTCATTGTACACACACACAGTCAATCAAGTTCATTGTACACACACAATGGATGTCAGTCAATCACGTGATTTCATTGTTCTGACAATGAGTGTATTTAGCAGCTACATGATATAATGCACATGCTATAATGGGTTTCTATTTGAGAGTAGATTCACAGATACATTTAGCCACCGCAAGATATTCCTGAAAACACTGGATACAAGATGGAAAAATCAAAGGTAGAAGGCACGATGTCATTTCATTGTTCTGACAAAAATGCACCACAATTGGTACACATGTCCAGGTCCAGTCCAAAAACTGGTGGTCTACATGATAAGTCCAAAACCATGCACATGCTTCATAACATAGGTTATCTATTTGAGAGTGCAAAACACATCAAAATGAGACTATCACATCTCACTGGTTCATTAAACAATCCGCGATCAAAAAATAGATACAAATTCAGAGACTGATTTCATGAGGCAGATTGGTTGGATTTGACATCGACACGCTTCGAAAAACGACCGTAAAACCAAATGACACCAAACTCGCTGTATATCATCCTCAGTCATTCTACTTTCAAGACAAAACCAAGTTTGTTGATACATTACAAACTGAGCTCACAGTGCATCAATACAGAGTACTGTTAACAGTACTGTACATTTCTATTTCTAACTGCCTCAATATTTGAGCAATTTATATCATACTTCTATACAATTTTTGTCTTATGATTCACATCATGATTAAAAGTATGAAAAAAATTTACCTTGAAAACTGAATATTTTATACATATCTGAGTTTACTTGTTTATCGGTTGGGCTTTATAGTTTGACACGTTAAATCTGAACTAACTCCTCAGAGACCGTAAAACCAAATTACCTCAGAAATCGCTGTATCCTCAGATGGTCTACTTTCAACACAAAACCAAGCTTGTCGATACGTTGATAATTGAGCTCACAGTGTAACAAAATGTTTTACTGTAAACACTAGTATATTCACTTAGTCATATCTCACTGGTTCAGTAACACAATCCGCATTCAAAATATAGATATAAATTCCAAGACTGATGCAGTGGAGTTTCTAAAATCTCAGGAATGTATCTTAAACTGATTTAAAAAAAAAAAAAAAAGAGTTTTTTTGGTTGAACTTGACACTTTGAAAAGGTACCTACCAGCTCAACCAGCTACCACAAGCAAGACCAGCTACAACCAGTCATACTAGATCAGCTAGACCAACTAGACCAGCTACCACAAGTTACCACCAGCTACACCAGCAAGCAGGTACCATCAGCTAGACCAACTCCCAGCAGCAAAACCAGCTATCAGATACGATATTCTAATACCTCTAATTCAGTGGGATTACATTTTCTTTTACTATCGTTGTTTTCTGTCCAAATGCCTGAAATCACCTTAAAACCACACATTTTATTTTGCTGTTTGCACCTGGCATAATTTACGCAATGATTCTTAGTTGATCACACACAAAGCGAGTGCAATATGTACGTGCAATCTGTTGGAATTTGACTACAGCTAATGTAGTCACAACTAGGGCATGATCACTCAGCGATGAATTAAGTTGTGCTGTGTAGCATTTTGAAACAGTTTGAATTGACACACATAAGACTTTTGTTGGTCTTTTAAATCATGCAAAATGAATACAGTAGTTTCACAACACATAAGTATGAATATTTATAGAGCTCTTGCTAATTCAGTTAGCTTGCAAAGAGGGCAGCAACATGGAGGAGGTGATTCTGGAGACCCCTACGTGGTGCAATTATTTTACCTAAACGTTGCAAAGACGACGTGCAGGATGCTCACGGTCACTGCATATCGCTAGCATGATCAACAACTATACTCCAAGTATGGGCATCTCCTCCTGATTTAGTGACGCATCTCCTTGTGCCGTAAAGCAATTTGTCAAGAGTTTGGGGACATGACCTTCAGGAACGCCATCAGTCAAATATAATATAGGCCTATTTATAAATTCCATCCATCCATTCGCTATACCGCTTATCCTATGCAGGGTCGCGGGGGGGCTGGAGCCTATCCCAGCCAAAACAGGGCGAGAGGCGGGGTACACCCTGGACAGGTCGCCAGTCTATCACAGGGCTGACACATAGGGACAGACAACAACTCACACTCACACCTACGGACACGGGGAGAACACACAAACTCCACACAGAAAGACCCTTGGGACCTTCTTGCTGTGAGGCAACAGCGCTACCCACTGAGCCATCGTGCTGCACACATTAATAAATTCCACATACTTGATATAGTCAATGGTATTGATTCCGTATCATCCTAAATCAACTCCATCACACCAATCCTTTGGACACATACAAAAGGCCTCTTTGAGATTCTGAGGTCGAAGGCTGATCAAATCGATTTTCTGTACATTCCGGATTACTAAATGCGACACAGCCACATAGTGGGCCTGTTAAACTGAAATTTAAGTATGCAGGCAAACTTACGGTGGTCCTGAGAGTAGGGCTGAAGGATTTGGGGAAAATACCTAATTGCAATTTTTCTCACTGATATTGTGATTGCAAGAGATAAGTAAATAAAAAAAATTATTTAAAAAATAACATATAAATAAATAAAATAAATATTTATTTATGTATTCATTTTAGGGGTTATACAGTGGGTACGGAAAGTATTCAGACCCCTTTACATTTTTCACTCTGTTTTATTGCAGCCATTTGCTAAAATTGAAAAAGTTCATTTTATTTCTCATTAATGTACCCCATCTTGACAGAAAAAAACAGAAATGTAGAAATTTTTGCAAATTTATTAAAAAAGAAAAACTGAAATATCACATGGTCATAAGTATTCAGACCCTTTGCTCAGTATTGAGTAGAAGCACCCTTTTGAGCTAGTACAGCCATGAGTCTTCTTGGGAATGATGCAACAAGTTTTTCACACCTGGATTTGGGGATCCTCTGCCATTCTTCCTTGTAGATCCTCTCCAGTTCCGTCAGGTTGGATGGTGAACGTTGGTGGACAACCATTTTCAGGTCTCTCCAGAGATGCTCAATTGGGTTTAGGTCAGGGCTCTGGCTGGGCCAGTCAAGAATGCTCACAGAGTTGTTCCGAAGCCACTCCTTTGTTATTTTAGCTGTGTGCTTAGGGTCATTGTCTTGTTGGAAGGTGAACCTTCGGCCCAGTCTGAGGTCCTGAGCACTCTGGAAGAGGTTTTCTTCCAGGATATCTCTGTACTTGGCCGCATTCATCTTTCCGTCAATTGCAACCAGTCCCTGCAGCTGAAAAACACCCCCATAGCATGATGCTGCCACCACCATGTTTCACTGTTGGGATTGTATTGGGCAGGTGATGAGCAGTGCCTGGTTTTCTCCACACATACCGCTTAGAATTAACGGCAAAAAGTTTAATCTTGGTCTCATCAGACCAGAGAATCGTATTTCTCATAGTCTGGGAGTCCTTCATGTGTTTTTTGGCAAACTCTATGTGGACTTTCATATGTCTTGCACTGAGGAGAGGCTTCCGTCGGGCCACTCTGCCATAAAACCCCGACTGGTGGAGGGCTGCAGTGACAGTTGACTTTGTGTAACTTTCTCCCATCTCCCTACTGCATCTCAGGAGCTCAACCAGTGATCTTTGGGTTCTTCTTTACCTCTCTCACCAAGGCTCTTCTCCCACAATTGCTCAGTTTGGCTGGACGGCCAGGTCTAGGAAGAGTTCTGGTCGTCCCAAACTTCCTCCATTTAAGGATTATGGAGGCCACTGTGCTCTTAGGAACCTAGAGTGATGCAGAAATTAATTTGTAACCTTGGCCAGATCTGTGCCTTGCCACAATTCTGTGTTTGAGCTCCTTGGGCAGTTCCTTCGAGCTCATGATTCTCACTTGCTCTGACTTGCACTATGAGCTGTAAGGTCTTATATAGACAGGTGTGTGCCTTTCCTAATCAAGTCCAATCAGTTTAATAAAACACAGCTGGACTCCAATGAAGGAGTAGAACCATCTCAAGGAGGATCAGAAGAAATGGACAGCATGTGAGTTAAATATGAGTGTCACAGCAAAGGGTCTGAATACTTATGACCATGTGATATTTCAGTTTTTCTTTTTTAATAAATATGCAAAAATTTCTACATTTCTGTTTTTTTCTGTCAAGATGGGGTGCTGAGTGTACATTAATGAGAAATAAAATGAACTTTTTCGATTTTAGCAAATGTTTGCAATAAAACAAAGAGTGAAACATTTAAAGGGGTCTGAATACTTTCCGTACCCACTGTGTGTATATATATATATATATATATATATATATATATATATATATATATTAGTGCATCTGGAAAGTATTCATACCCCTTCACCTTTTCCAAATTTTATTATGTTACAGCCTCATTCCAAAATGGATTAAATAAAAAAAGAAATCTCAACATTCTACATACAATACCTCATAATGACAAAAGCGAAAAAAGTTTATAATTTTTGGCAAATGTATTAAAAATAAAAAAATAAAATATCACGTACATAAGTATTCACACCCTTTGCTGTGACACTCAAAATTGAGCTTAGGTGCATCCCGTTTCCACTGATCATCCTTGAGATGTTTCTACAACTTGATTGGAGTCCACCTGTGGTAAATTAAATTGAATTGGACATGATTTGGAAAGGCACAAACCTGTTTATATAAGGTCCCACAGTTGACAGTGTATGTCAGAGCACAAATCAAGTTATGAAGTCCAAGGAATTGTCTGTTGACCTCCGAGACAGGATTGTATCGAGGCACAGATCTGAGGAAGGGTACAAAAATTTTCTGCAGCATTGAAGGTCCCAACGAGCTCAGTGGTCTCCATCATTCGCGAATGGAAGAAGTTTGGAACCACCAGGACTCTTCCTTGAGCTGGCCGCCTGGCCAAACTGAGCAATCGGGGGTGAAGGGCCTTGGTCAGGGAGGTGACCAAGAACCCGATGGTCACTCTGACAGAGCTCCAGTGTTCCTCTGTGGAGATGGGAGACCCTTCCAGAAGGACAACCATCTCTGCAGCACTCCACCAATCAGGCCTTTCTCTCAGGGGGAGAGACTCTACAGAGATAGTAACAAAGAGACCATTGACAGAGCAGCGCGTGCAAGGAGACCTGGAACAGATCGGAATGTGTAAGATGGCCCTGCTAAGACACAACACACCATATACATAACTAAGTGGTCTAAGACACGGCACACCATAAACATAACGAAGTGGTTTAAGACACAGCATATAATACATGTAACTAAATGGTTTAATCTTAACAATATCATTATATTCTTGACATTATTATTCTGTATTGATTACTTCATTATCCTGTTTTGATTAAAGCTTGCTATTGCTTACACCTCTGGTCCTGTCGTCTCTCAGAACTGCGGGACACTACAGGGTGTACAGAAACAATGTAAGACTATAAGGAATAAGACTGAACATGGCTATAATTGACATTTATAGGTTGCTGATCCTATGAATAATGTTCTTACTACTTGTGCTCAGAAGACCACTCTTACTTTTTGCGCGTCAAATGAGGAAATCGGCTGCGCTTCCAGGTGTTTCGCAGCCAGTGGACATCCCGCGTAAACCAGCCTTAAAAGGTTGTAACTCCCCATTTAGACCCCTCCCCCACACAGACATAGCCTGGCGATTGTTTCTCCCCACTGGGAAATGCACCCCCGCAAAGAGCGAATACAATCCCCCAATTTACCTCAGCCATTGTGATTCCTTTTGTCTCTCCACAGTTTGTGTAAGCGTGTCTCTCTCAGTGATCGTCTTTTTTTACTAGGTTGCGGTAAGAATCGTTCCTGTGTCTTCAGTAGAGCTTCTTTTTTGTCCCATCATGGTCTGCCGACGTGGAAAAGGTTTCTATTTGCCTGGTCTGCCTAATAGCCCCGCCTCCTCGGTCACATGATGGTACATTTTCAACCCATATCCTTAAAGTGCAAGACTACAGAAAAATGGAAAGATCAAATTGTGAGTGGTTTAAGAATATACGTTTAAATTATATCATCAATAATTGGATGTGAAATAAAACATATTTTTATTGAGCTGCTTAGGTAAAAAAAAAAAAGTTTTTTAAGTAATCGCAAAACGAACTCTTTTTGGAAGCTCACTGAATGAGCTCTTTAGATATCAATGTTGTGAAACAAACTTTTACCATTGAGTTACTTGAGGCCAAGTGGACAGTGTCACGTTCGTTAAATCTGAAAAAGGACAGACTACTTCTCTAAGTTCAATGAAGCTTTAATAAAACAAACTCTGCAATGATACACAAATTACAGGGCTGATACACACAAATTACAACGGTACCGAGGGCTGACACTGCGGTCAAGAAATCGCAGTCCGCAAGCAGTTATCTGCAACTACTCTCGCCAATGCCAGACAGATCATAGTACATACATTCGATATATAGTCAGATTTGGGTGCGTTTGATAATGTGTGTGCGAGACTAGGTGGGGAGGGTGCACTTGGTTTAGACTCGGCTCTCCCTTGTTGGTGCACTGGGCTTGGCCAAGCCCCTTGGTAACACGGTCCTTTGAAATAGCCTGTGGAGAAACCCTCCCTATTCTGGCCTCTCACATAGATAATGCACCTGTCCTCTCAAGGCTGAGGAGCAGATAGTAGCAGCCACTGTGGTTTCTGAGTTTCTCTCTGCACGAGACAAAGCTTTCTTATTTGGATGTTTTGCTAAAGCTTCAGCTAAATTATAATGCAGATGTTACAAAAGTTAAATCCTGACAATGTGTGCAGTAAGTAAGTGTGTGTGTGTGTGTGTGTTGGTTTATATGATTTAGACGGACAATTGACCTGACTACGCACCGACAGTACAAGGACCTAGGGGTAATACAAGGACCATGCCATAGTCCGGCTAATTCGGAGAGTGTAACTGCATTTAGGAGCTTCTAAATAGCATAGCCTCTCTTTTTCGTTGATAGTCCTTCTTGACCTCTTGACCTGGTTTTGGGTGTATCCCAGTGTATATAACAGCACACCCTGTAGGCGGAGGTTGCATAGCAGTTTCATACACATTTTCGATACACACGGTTCATTTTGTGTACGTGTACAATAAGTGTGTGTGTGTGTGTTATCATAAAACTTAAACCCTGACATAAGCACAGTGTGAAGCAGGGGGGAGGGGGGAATACATATTCAAAAGGAAATACCCTAACAACAGTCGTAGCTTTCATTTGTTGCATATTTGTATAGTATATAGTGTGTGTAGCTGTGCTTTCTCATGGTAAATGGCACTAGAAGTGTTTTATTAAAGTGCCAGCAGTTTTAATACGGTCAACTTTCATTCATTCACACACACACACACACACACACAGTGAGCGTCATCATGAGCAAGAGGAAGTGTGGCAGTGACATTTGTCATTTTTTTGGGAGTCCTCAGAAAATGTTTTAAGTAAGTGCAGAACAGTGAGAGAATGGGACCACCAGTCAGATGATAGGAGCATACAAGAGATGTATATAATAATCATTGCCATTCAGATCTGATATAGTTAGCAATCCATTCCTGAACATCAGGGCAAGAAACACCAGTTTTTAACTGAGAATATTTCTTTCATGTACAGTTTGGTGTGTTCAGAACAGGGGCGATTCTAGAATTAGACCTTTAGGGGTGCTCAGCCCCTATTGAGAATATGACAAGCAATGCACAGGGCATTGCAAAGGTGTACAGCCCCCCTGCTAAATCACAAATTTCACTGAATATCAATCAATTTTTATTATATTCATTTATACAATAATATATTATTTTACACGTATATTGTGCAAGATAACGAATAAGTAGACCTATCAGGTCATCATTAAAACATAAATGGGTGTAAACATTCAATTAATAATGCATAAAGATTGTTTTAACATTGGCTAAACTCCAGTAGCGAACCGCGGGGCCTCGAACCGGAGAGAGATAGAGAGAGCATGGGGATGTAAAGAGAGAGAGAGAGAGAGAGAGAGAGAGAGAGAGAGTCTGGATGTAGAGAGAGAGGACGAGAGACTGAGGATGTAAAGAGAGAGGGAGAGAGAGCCTGAGGATGTAAAGAGAGAGGGAGAGAGAGCCTGAGGATGCCGACAGGGAAGGGAGAGCAGGTGACATGGAAGTGAGAGAGAAAAAGAGCACTGAACAATGACATCACATCAGTCTAATCCTAATGTTAATTTAAGATGAGATAGTCCTCCAAGTATGGCTTCTCATGTGTATTTCAGATAATACAATTGGAGAGTGGGTTTGAGAAAATGAGACAGAGTGAGTGAGTGAGTGAGTGAGTGAGTGAGTGAGTGAGTGAGTGAGTGAGTGAGTGAGTGAGTGAGTGAGTGAGGATGTAAAGAGAGAGGGAGAGAGAGAGAGAGAGAGGATGTAAAGAGAGAGGGAGAGAGAGTCTGAGGATGTAAAGAGAGAGAGAACCTGAGGATGTAATAATAAATAATGATTGTTTTAACATTGGCTAAACTGCAGTAGCGAACTGTGGAGCCTCGAACCGGAGAGAGATAGAGAGACCATGGGGATGTAAAGACATAGAGAGAGAGAGAGAGAGAGAGAGAGAGACTGAGGATGTAAAGAGAGAGGAAGAGAGAGCCTAAGGAAGTAAAGAGAGAGAGGGAGAGATAGAGCCTGAGGATGTAAAGAGAGAGAGAAAAAGAACACCGAATAATGACATCACAACAGTCTAATCCTAATGTTAATTTAAGATAGAGAGATAGTCCTCTAAGTATGGCTTCTCATGTGTATTTCAGATAATACAATTGGAGAGTGGGTTTGAGAGAGAGAGAGAGAGAGAGAGAGAGAGAGAGAGAGAGAGAGAGAGAGAGAGAGAGAGAGAGCAGACAAAGATGAAGCAGAGGGAGGAGATTGGACCAAAATCCGCCCAATGTGACAGTTCCACTTTGTCAAACCCCATCAAATAGGACACTCTACTTTCAGCAGAAATGCTTTAAGGATCTTCCCTCTTTTACAGCACTGCCTTAAATGGATCCCTCTGTTTGTATTGGACACAATGCATTATACAGGGGGGTGCAAGCCATTTTAACGAAACAACAGCTTGCTATCTATTGTCACAGTGGTGCACACTGCCTGAACTTATTTATGCAGGCAGCCTCTCCAATAGAGGTTCCATGGGTCTGATGCATAAATTGGGATGTTATTTAATCAGTCTGGCAAGTTCAAGGGGATTTTCCAGTAAACTGACTAAATCAGAGCATGGCCTCACCTTGTTGAAGCCACTCTATCCCACCAGGGGGACTGCTGTCTCTCCCGCCATTCGCTCAGTTCTAAGCCAGTAGGAGTCAGTGCTGACATGGCATCATGCAGATCATCTGACACTAACACTAAGGCTAATGGTCTTCATTGAACATTTCTACAAGAGAACACTGTCCTCTGCTTTGTAATGGATGAAGACCTGATGAGGACTTGGAGTGCCTGAACACGTCCCTGCGGCAGGACACAGACCGTTTCAGACATGTTGGAGGCTGTTATAAAGCTAGTGGGGATAGGGGCTTAGACCGGTGGTAACATACATGGTGTTTGTTATAAAGCTAGTGGGGATAGGGGCTTAGACCGGTGGTAACATACAAGGTGTTTGTTATAAAGCTGGTGGGGATAGGGGCTTAGACTGGTGGGAACATACATGGTGTTTGTTATGAAGCTGGTGGAGATAAGGGGTTGGTGGGTGGAGTCCTGTCTAAGGGGTGGAGTCAGAGTAGTGATGGAATAGACTCTAACCTCTTTCCTCCTCTCTTCCCTCCTCACTGCTCTTTATGCCCTCCTGTAAAAACTTGTGTCCTCAGATGTTGGCTTCACCATGGGAGGGGTTCTTGGGTTCCAGCAGCCAGACTGGTAGTGTAGGGGAGGTGGGGCTGCTCTCAAGCTAGGGGTGGATCAGTTGGACTAGTGGAGCTGAAGGGTTGTGGTTGGTGGGCCTGTTGGATCTCTGTTCTGGTGCTGATGGGATCTGTGGGGTGATGGTTGGAATCTGTGCTCCCCTGTCCTCCTCTGCAGTCCGTTCCAGAGGCCAGGAGAAGGGATGAAGAGTCTCAAGTCGTCGCCACTACCACAGTGACAGAGAAAGACGCTCCTAGGGAAAGGGAAAGCTAAACTGCTAGATTAACGTCCAGGCGCTGTCTTTTTGTGGTCGCGTCTCCTCCTTCCACCTCCTGGCCTCTGAAGCAGAGGGAGAGAGAAGATGTTGGAGAGAAGAGTGGGGAGAATGTTGAAGAGGAGAGGAGAGGAGAGGAGAGGGGAGGATGTTGAAGAGGAGAGGATGTTGAAGAGGAGAGGAGAGGGGAGGATGTTGAAGAGGAGAGGAGAGGGGAGGATGTTGAAGAGGAGAGGATGTTGAAGAGGAGAGGAGAGGGGAGGATGTTGAAGAGAGGAGAGTAGCTGAAGGATTTGGGCTTGGGGGCTAAGGGTTCTCCTCCCTCCTCCTGGCCTCTGAAGCAGGGGGAGACAGAGGATGCTGAAGAGGCGCGGAGGAGAGGGGGGGGGCTGTGGGAGAAGAAATTGGGCTGGGGGGCTAAGGGTTCTCCTCCCTCCTCCTGGCCTCTGAAGCAGGGGGAGACAGAGGATGCTGAAGAGGAGAGGAGGAGAGGGGGGGGGCTGTGGGAGAAGAAATTGGGCTGGGGGGCTAAGGGTTCTCCTCCCTTCATTGCATGTCAACAAATTATTTCTCAGGATGTTTTGATCTGTATTGTGTTTCTGTCCATCAAGTCCTTGTCAGGTGATGTTGATGTTAGTCAAAGTGATGCGCTGTGAGCTGGACCCTTGTAATGTTAGTCGGGTAGGGAGCAACCTCTGACCCTGGTGGTGGAACATCTGATTCAGAATGGGGTTCAATTCCCCACAGTGTCTGAATGCTACTGCGTGCACTAACACTAACATCACTTTGATACATTTAATTTGGCAACATCGCACAGCAAATGTGAGTCTTACTGCAGTGTAGGAGGTAATTTAGGTAACCTTTAAGGACACCTGCTGGTGGTGTGAGACCTTATGCCTTATAAAGTGGAGCATAAATTTACATAAATGGGGTGATGCAAGTGACTTAAATAATTACAGACCTATTTCTAAACTCCCGTGTCTAGCAAAGATGTTAGAACATCTTGTAAATGAACAGCTTTGTGCTTTCTTGTCCACTAATCATATTTTAAGACCTTTTCAGTCAGGTTTCAGAGCTGGTCATAGTACTTTTACACCATCTACTCTTGTAGTAAATTATATAGTAACTACTCTTGATTATAAGAAACATTGTGCTGCTTTATTTATTGATTTGTCAAAAGCTTTTGATACAGTTAATCACAGATTATTTTTGGATAGATTACACTTGCTGGGATTTGATGATGCAGCCTTTACATGGTTTTAGGACTACCTCTCTCATAGAACAGTGCATAGATGCTAAAGGTTTGAAATCAAAGGTTGTAGCCATAGAAAATGGTGTGCCACAAGGTTCGATATTACGTCCTGCATTATTTACACTTCATTTTAATGATATGTGTGCCTCTGTAAAAGACTGTAAAGTACATTTTGATGCGGATGATACCATTCTTTATTTGTGTGCTCCATCCATGGAACAGGCAAACATGTCAAACCTGACAAGGGCATTTAATAGTGTACAGAAATCCCTTAGAAATCTAATGTTAGTCCTTAATGAGTAAACAACTAAATATTTGCTTTTCTCAAAGGCCAAAAAGTTAGATTACAAGGCAATAACATTGGCTCCCTTAACGGGGCCCAAATTGAGCATGTTGCAGTTTACAAATACTTGGGAATTTCCCTATAAAAAATATATCATTTAAGACGCATGTGTTTGAACTCACAAAGAAGGTAACGATCAGACTTGGAGATCCACATAAAATAAGGTCATGCTTTTCACTTGAAAATATAAATACAGTTGTAAAATCTACTCTCTTGTTTGTCATGGATTATGGTGATATTGTGTATGTATATGCAGCCCCAACTATTTTAAAGTCCCTTGATGCAGTCTACCACAGTGCTTTGCATTTTGTAACGGGATAGTTTTAGAACTCATCATTGTACACTGTATAGAAAAGTAGGATGGTATTCTCTTAGTGATAGGGGAGAAAAAACGTTGTTTCTTTTTTGATTACAAGGCACTGCTGGGCATGTTACCTTTTCACCTTACTTCATTATTGAACCCCAAATCCAGTAGTCATAGGACACGCTCACAGGACTATATATCCCTTGAAAGCTGCAAAGTGAACAAAGAACTCGGTAAATCAGCTTTCAGTTTTTTTGCCTCCTATAAATGAAATAAGATTCAACAGGAATTTAAATTGGAGCAGTTTGTTTCTGTTGAACAATTTAAACTTTTATTGGAGGATTTGGGAGCTGAAGAGTGTTCTTGTTTCGGTTCAAACTTAAATATTGTTCTGTGTTTTAAATATTGTATTGAAAACATTTTTATTTGTTTTTGATTTAGTTTTGTTTATCTATTAATTTATTTATTTGTATATTTTTTTATTTATATGTTCTGCCTTTAAACAGGGCACTGCTTGGAAAGAGACCTGGGGGGTATTCCATCAGCCGCGCTAATGCAATCGGAGCTTAATAGAAGAAGCCCGGGTTGAACTAACGTCAACTTGGATTTAAGCTTCAAGTCGTTCCATGAACACAATTCAGCCGTTTCCAGTCAACGTTAACTCAAGCCAGGCTTGTACAAGCTGGCATTGTGTGCGCGCACGGAGAACAGAAGCAGGCCGGAACAATCGATTGTTGAAAAGCAGATAAAGTGTCGCAAAAAACAGAAAGAGCAGTGCTATTCTCGTGAGAAAACCACGCCAAAGGAATTCGCCACTGACTGTCTCGTCTCCAAAAAGGGCAATACTGCTGCGATTTTCAAGGCGAGGGAAAGTGCGTGGCCAACAATTGCAGACAGACTAAATGCGTAATTTAGTAGCCTATTTTTTTATGTAAATTAACATTGACATCGTTATGATGAGAGTGCGGCTAGGCCTCTGTGTAAAACCATGCTCTCTGGTAGCTCACCAGGCAAAGGGCACGTCTCATAAATGACAAGTGCCTATCGTAGGGGCTGGGGATTGATCCCAGCAATGAGCGCGACTGATGTATGTCGTCTCTTTATTGCGCCAACGAAAAAAACATAAACGTTTGTAATTAATGTTTTTTTAATATGGCGACAAAGAAATGTCATTTTCAATGTCACATTGTGTTTTAGATAGATATCTGTCACAAATAATGCAATTACAATAAGGAAATGGAATGCCAAAGGGAACACTTATTTGTCATTTCAGCATTTTACTTTTTTAGGCCTATGTTTAATGTGGCAAGGTGCGAACACAGTAATTGGACGTAAACACTTATATTCATGCTTGGTCACATACATTGCGAGAAAAAATTCTGAACCTACGTATGTTTCCGAACACGGACATACGGTATGTGACAAAAGTGAAGCGAGCGAGAAAAGACACTTGACGGAATTGTCTTTTGTTTCCACCTGCTGGATATTCTTTGTTACAGAGCTAAACTAAGTTTGACAGTTAGCCTACTACGGAGCAGGCTAGTTTAGTAGTATAAATTATCATGGTAACTGAGCGGCGATTCGTATTAGCCAAAGTCAGGGGGGAAAGTAGATTTTATTTCTTGCCGTTACTCTACCACAACCATTTTTAAAATTTTAATATTTTAGCCTAATTCTATTGGAGTGGAAATAATCTGGAAAGACTTTTAATTTTGAATGGTAAAAGATTCGTTTTAATTATTAAGGTGTAACTTTTAACAGGCTTATCTGAAAATGTACAAAACTTTCAAAACTCAAAACTTTATAATTTATATGTTTTTAGAGAATGTTTTAGGCTACTTTGACATCTTCGCGCTTTTAGTGTTTAAACCGTTACACCGTCACAGACGAACAGCTTCTCTGAGCTGCAGCATGCGTTAGAAAAATACAGAAGAGTAAAACGATAAGAAAAACAAGCACATCCACTAAGAAAAGATAACAAGGGCACCACATCGACCAGGCAAAGTTTCTCAAGATAAAAACATAGAAAAAAAGAAATACAATAATTTATTGATTACAAATATCGTTCTTACACCAAGCAAAGTAGGCCTTGCATAGTAACCTAGCAACGCAGGACGCTAACTTCCAAAACTTGTATCGGCGCATTGATACTTTGTAATGCGGTCACAACTGTGTGGTTGTAGTGTTTTTTACAACGGCTTCGTACGCGGCAGTCAATCATAATCAAATACTGGGGGTGCGTTCCGATCGTATAGTAACCTAGTGCAATACGAGGTGGACTGCACAGGTTATTCCGCCATAGACCAGGGCAACGTTAATACCGTGTGCAGTCCACTTTGTAGTGCACTCAGGGGTGAAAGTAAGCCGATACGGTCCTGTAAGGCGTACCACTATAAGATTCACTGACTGTACGCAGTACCAGAAAGAGTTCTGCCAAAACTCACGTTGTAAAATGGGTAGTTCCAGGGTGCGTTCCGATCGCCTAGTAGTGCACTACAAAGTGGACTGCACAGGGTATTAACGTTGCCCTGGTCTATGGCGGAATAATCTGTGTGCAGCAATTTATTTTTAAACTACTCCTAAGGTACAATTTCAGTAATTTGAACGACAATAATTCATGAACATGGAAAGTTTGAATTACCAAAAAAGTCTTAATATTGTTTTGTATGGAAAGAAGTGCCTACAATTCAGGCACCACATCCAGTAGCTGCTGGCTCTTAATGTCTGAAATGCTTTAATAGACTGTGGCCATTGTATTAGACAATGCTTGGTCTCAGTACTATGCATATGACGCAGTGCATTTATTTCACTTCTAGTAGAATAGGAAGGTGCACCAGGATTAATATCTTAGCTTGATGCAAGTACCTTTGGGTGTAACACAACAATTGACAGTACAAAATGAAGAAAGTAAAAATGTTAAAGACCGGTTTAACTGGTGACCAAAACAACCTAAAGGTTGGATTCCGCTGCACTTCCCTATAAAACATCTTATTTGATTGAGAGTAGCCTACTCCTTCTTTCAATTGTTAAGATACTAAGCCATATTATTGAATCATTTATAATAATAATAATAGTAATAATTATAATAATAAGAATAAGAATAATAATGATAATAATGAATAATTTATTTTAATTATATAGCGCTTTTCAAAAATCCTGACGCTTCACATGGTAAA
Source organism: Galaxias olidus (assembly GCA_026901105.3). Taxonomy (NCBI): domain Eukaryota; kingdom Metazoa; phylum Chordata; class Actinopteri; order Galaxiiformes; family Galaxiidae; genus Galaxias; species Galaxias olidus. The sequence goes on along the minus strand of JAPMUY010007526.1, from coordinate 32,970 downwards.
CACTAAACATGGCAACAGACTTACCACAGAAAGTGGGATAACATACAGATTATTCATCACATAGTTAATTATAGGGATAGGCTAGAATGAAAAGATTCTCTTTGAAGGCTGTATTGAAATACTGATAGTACATTAGAGTTGTAATTTGTTTAAAAAATAGATTCATTTTTTTAGGGGATATATTTGGGTGGAAGGATTTTTTTTTGCTACCAAAGGTAACGGTGGGACATCTCAAAAATGAGGGACCATAGAATTACATTTTCCAATTCAATTTCATTGGGTAGTTTTTTGGGGGGATGATGAGGTCATAATGCTCTTTAAAAGGTTGTCACAAGAGCAAGATATTCTGCTAATTCAAAACTAGGCTGAATCTAAAATATGCTTCATTCTGGGTCATTTATTTTGCAGAGAAAGACTGTATGAACCTACAACCTATTGTAAAGAAATGAACAGCCCACAGGTGGTAAGTATTAAAAAACTTTGTTTTGCATGAGAAAACTGGCAGAATTCTTAACAATTTTAACAGAAAATATTGTTGCATTGAATTTATAATCAAACGCTTTCATGAAGGATGAGCAGTGTGCCACACACTGTGAATCCAGTCATGACAACACCACAAAACAACACTCCAACAGCGGCTACTCTGGTAAGCATGCCATTTGGTTGTCCTCTGTGCTTCATGGGTGCATCCCACTTCATTTATGAGTGAAGTCAATGGCTTGTTCTTACCTGTTCCCAGAAAGGAGAAACTGTGGTCAGAGAACTTCCCCTCACAAGGATAAAGAACATTGCTGTCAGCCGAAAGAGGTCCACCACCTCTTGAGTGGAGAGTGGAATGGAAGGACTACAATTCCCACAGGGCCTTTCGGTCCCGTTCCATATAATATGGGACCTGTGGGGCAGGGAGCTGCCCCGGGTTTTGATTGGCCTCTTTCATCTGATGACAAGAGTTTAATTCAACATCTCTGCTAAGTAATGTCAGCTGTAGGTAAACAGAAATCTAGTTTGAACGTGGTTATTTTGTAAGACTTCTTGCCATTTAAAAATCTAATATCTTCTCTTGTTTGAAGTAATACATTTCTGGATGTGATTGAGAAGATGAAAATGAAGAAGATCCTGGAACTGGAACGATGGGAACGTTTATGCTTCCTTTACTTGGAGGATGAGCTGACCAAGGTGAAAACAAACTTATTGGACATAAATGAGAATTGTATTATTGGGGGACAACCTACATTTTTGTTGTCTTACTCCAGCAGAAAGCTACCCAGCCAAAAGGTTGTGAAGATGAAGGCAAGCCCCATCTAGTAGTCAGTCCAGCTCCACACACCCAGGGACTCCGGGAGGAAACTTCAACCTCTACAATGGAGAGAGATGAAGACTGCCCTGCACTAGAGGAGATGAAGACTGCCCAGACTGCAGATCTTCTTCCTCAGTGTGTCCTGGAAGATAAAACCAGTCTCCAGTCAGAACCAGATGTTCTTTTTGAAGTATCTGCCTCGGCAGCTGTGGGTGTGGAGTTCCTAAAGGAGACCTTGTTGATGGCCAAATCAGCTCCACTGATGAGTTTGGAGAGACCAGAGGTTCAACTGATGGCTGACCCTGAAGTTCAGGTTGCCATGGAGGTGAAAACCCTGTGTGAGCAGGAAAAGTTGGAGCTCCATCCAGTGACCTTCATGGAAATCAAGCCAGAGAAGCAGATGGACATGGTTGTGGCAGAGCTTTTTCCAGCAACGCCCCACACGAGCATCATCTCAGCTGCTCAACAGGTAGTGAGCATGCACCCTCTGAAAGAAGTTGCCCTGAGCCCTCAAGTGGTCTCCATGATGGAAGCTGTTGAAGGACATTTCTGGTGACGTTGAGGAGCCCCAGCTCCAGGCTCCCATCATGGAAGTAACGCAAGAGATGCAGGTGGACACAAACAAGCAGGCCTCGGTGAAATTATTCCCACCCACCCCATTGTCAATGGATTTCAATGACAGGAGTGGGAAAGCCTTTTTTGATGGTCTCATTGGGGAAGTGAAACCCAAACCAGAGCAGCAGCTAGAGGCTGACCTCTCTCTGACCCTCACCGACCTCCCACTGAAGGACAATCTTCAGCAGCTTGCCATCATGCTTCCACTGACCGAACTGGAAGTTCAATTAGCCTTCGAGGAGATGAAAAGCTGTGCACTGCAGGTAGACACACAGCTCCAAGCACCTGTGGACCAACAGGTTGCTGTGCTGGAGGTCAACACACTTCACGTGCAGGTAAAAGGCCAACGCCTTCTAACTTTGGAAGTGGATCTCCAGCAAGAGGCCGAGCCAGCCGATAATGTCCAGCAGGCACAGAGCCTTATGGGGGACACCCCTCATAAGAACACCACCTCTCCAGTGAAGAAAGAGCAACAGAAAAAAGTCCTCTTTCAGACCAACGTTGTGGAGTCACAGGCTCGCCTGCAAGGACACAAGGGGGACAGCCCTGTCCAGGTGAACCCCGACCTGAGCAGCTTCCCTGGGAACATTGCTCCTCCACAGGAGTGTGTGATGTTCAATGAGGTCACTATGACAACAGCACCCTACACTGAGGACATCTTCCCAGCAATCAGCCAGGTACCAGATGCATACTGTAAAACTAATAAAGCACTTTAAAAAAAGTAACTGAAAAAGAAGACATCCACATACAAGCACACCTTTCACTTATCTAAACGTTCATATTATAATATACTGTATTAACTAATGTAAACAAAAGATGAATGGACGTGTCACATTACTGATTAAAGGTTTGTGGTTTCATTGGTTCATGTTTGTCACAGACAATGTCAACCTCAACCCCTGCCGCCATGAATCCTGCGTGGACTGGCAACCATGACCCATCAACTGGAAACTTTCATAACAAAGTCAGCGGTGAGTTGTTTATTGTGTCCTTCAAAAAAATACTGGAGCGATAACAGGGTACTGAAAATGATCCTAAATATTACTATACCCTGTACTGCATTGTTTCCTAGACCCATGAAGCAGGTATGTTCATAGGGGGAACCCACGTCTGGAGGAGGCTAAGGAGAATACCAGCAAGGCCTTTAAAGACCCAAGGAAGCAGCATAAGAAAGAGGGTCAAGGTTGGTTTGCATGGATATTTGGTGTCAAGAACAATCTACCTGAGGATACTCACTTACCGCTAAGAAACATACGCTCAACATGGTGAGACAATTAACCACAACTGTTATCTAATATATCACAATAGATTAATAACATTTCCTCCTGCATCCACAGCCCAACTTTACCAGCATGAGGTGAACGACGAAGGCCCTCTAACATTTTATAGCAGACTCCTGACAAATTTCAGGAGCCCTGCTTACCAATGACAACAGTAATAAAAAGCATAACATTTTTTATAATTGTCAAGCATCTGTTTTATACACTATTTACACTGAATTGGGAAAATTCAAACCCTGATAACCCTGATAGATAAACATTATGGTTGATCAGGTTTAGAATCTTTGTTTTTATTATTAACAGCACACATTATTAAAAAAGAAATACATGCATGGTTTAGTGGCTCATTAAACTTAATTTTTTTTTGCAATAGTTGACATCTTTGTATATTAATATGTACTTAATTTGGCTTCAAGGAACATATAAAGAATCATGTTGAGCGTATGATGTTGTTTTATGTTTGTTATAGTCTGTACAATTTTGGCAAGACTGACTTTTGCATTTGAAGCCATTTGAAAGTGTTATTTACTCACTTAAAAATTGCCCCTGGAATTTGCAAATTGCCCCAAAAATGTTTGTCAATGGGGATAAACTTAGCCCCAAAAACAATAAATATACACTATATGGACCAAAGTATTATTACATTTTTTTATGACATCCCATTCCAAATTCATAGGCGTTAATATGAAGTTGGTCCCCCCTTTGAAGCTATAACAGTGTCCACTCTTCTGGGAAGGCTTTCTACAAGTTTTTGGAGCGTGTGTGTGGGAACCTTTGCCCATATATCCAGAAGAGCATTTGTGAGGTCAGACACTGATGTTGGACGAGAGGGCCCGGCTTGCATTCTCTGCTGTAGTTCATCCCAGAGGTGTTCAGTAGGGTTGAGGTCAGGGCTCTGTGTGGGCCAGTCAAGTTCTTCCATACCACAGTCATTCAACCATGCCTTTATGGACCTTGCTTTGTGCACTGGGTCATGCTGGAACAGATAAGGGCCTTCCCCAAACTGTTCCCACAAAGTTGGAAGCATTGAATCATCCAAAATGACTTGGTAAGATGAAGCATTAAGATTTCCCTTCACTGGAACTAAGGGGCCTAGGCCAACCCCAGAAAAACAACCCCATAGCATTATCTCTCCTCCACCACATTTTAGAGTTGGCATAATGCAATCAGGCATGTAACGTTCTCCTGGAGAGTTTATCTGCTTAGTTTTGTCCTATGAATACAAAATTGACCACCATCTTTACCAGTCAAATTCCATCTGAGGACACAAGTTTTACAAGAGGGCATAAAGAACGGTGAGGAGTGTCAGTGCAGCTGGACTGTCTACAGAGCTCAGGCGTGATTGAGAAACAGGCATCTTCATGGTAACGTGGAAGCATTGTTGTTGGCCATCTTCCTCCATCTGGATCTGGCTAGTATCACTCAGCAAATACTCTCTGATGTGTTTCCATATGTTGTTTTACATTGTAAAAAGTATGTGCTGATTAATTCTAATCTCAACAAAAAAATTAACACGTCACAATAAACTACATTTCTTATCAAGCTGTGCTTTCAGAGAGAACATAACTAGGAATTAAATCATTGATGGATACTTTTTATGTTCTCACATGGAAACACATTTGATTGATAAGCTAAAATGGGAAAATCTAAAACAAAACAAAATTGACAGAAAACTTCATATTAATAGATGACAATCTGCTCAATAGGCTATACAATACCTACTTTGCTGTCAGGAACTATTGTATGTATATATATTTTACATAAAGCGCCTGGCAGTCTCCTAGTAGTTGCAGTACTCTCTTGCAGTTTGAGGTGAGGTGGATGGATTACAATATTCTGTGAGTGGATTCAGCTTGTTTTTCTCCTGTGTGGACCTATCTCTTTATTATGTTATTTAAAGTGGAACAACTGAAATAAAGGTGGGGTAGGCAGTTTTCCTTGGGCATCATTGGGCAACAACTCCATATTAACCAAGCAGCGTTGTAATTCAAGTGGTTTGAGAGAAAACCTCCACTCCTGCCCTCCTCTTGTCTCTTTTTACAGGCTTCAGAAAATCTAGCCCCTGACGGTAGACTTTGGTCAATCACAGGTCATTTTAGAGAAAGGGCGTTACTGTTGGCTATTCTACAAACGTAGACATGCTCTTCAGACAGAGAAAGTGTGATTCACTGGCGGACAATCCTGCTAAAAAAGTAGCTATTCCTGCACTGGCAACAACTGCCTATTTATTTGTCATTTCCCAAAAACTTACAGCCTTTAACAGCTTCCAACACTCTGAGCAGTACTAGATTTTTTCCATGTATGTTTGCTTTGATGAGTGTTAAGGCTTGACAATTAAGCAAAGTTTTCCCCACAGTCAGAAAAGTGATGAGGCTTTTCTCCTGTGTGTATTCTTTGGTGTGTTTGAAGGGTGCTCAGTTGAGCAAAGTTCTTCCCACAGTCAGAGCAGTGATATGGTTTTTCTCCTGTGTGTGTTTTATGGTGTGTTTGAAGGCTTGTCAAATGATTGAAGTTTTTTCCACAGTCAGAGCAGTGATATGGCTTTTCTCCAGTGTGTATTCTTTGATGTCTTTTAAGGTTAATCAATTGAAAGAAGTTTTTCCCACAGTCAGAACAGGGATATGGTTTTTCTCCTGTGTGTATTCTTTGGTGTGTTTGAAGGCTTGTCAAATGAGAGAAGTTTTTTCCACAGTCAGAGCAGTGTTATGGCTTTTCTCCAGTGTGTTTTCTTTGATGTGTTTCAAGGTTAATCAATTGAAAGAAGTTTTTCCCACAGTCAGAGCAGTGATATGGTTTTTCTCCTGTGTGTATTCTTTTGTGTCTTTGAAGGCTTGTCAAATGTGAGAATTTTTTTCCACAGTCAGAGCAGTGATATGGCTTTTCTCCTGTATGTATTCTTTGGTGTGTTTGAAGGCTTGACGCTGAAGAGAGGTTTTTCCCACAGTCAGAGCAGTGATATGGCTTTTCTCCTGTGTGTATTCTTTGGTGAGATTGAAGGTTTGAAAAATGAGAGAAGTTTTTCCTACAGTCAGAGCAGTGATATGGCTTTTCTCCTGTGTGTATTCTTTGGTGTCTTTGAAGGCTTCTCAAGTGAGAGAAGTTTTCCCACAGTCAGAGCAGTGATATGGCTTTTCTCCTGTGTGTATTCTTTGGTGTGTTTGAAGGCTTGACGATGAAGAGAAGTTTTTCCCACACTCAGAGCAGTGATATGGCTTTTCTCCTGTGTGTATTCTTTGGTGATTTTTAAGGCTTAACGATGAAGAGAAGTTATTCCCACACTCAGAGCAGTTATAAGGCTTTTCTCCTGCATGTATTCTTTGGTGTCTTTTAAGGTTTGATAACTGATTAAAATTTGTCCCACAGTCACAGCAGCTATGTGTCTTTTCTCCTGAGTGTGTCGTTTGATGTCTTATTGACCTAGAATTTCCCTTCAAAAGTGTTCCACATTTGTAGCTGTTGGAACGTTGTCTTTTACTTATTTTAGACTTTCTATGGGTTGTAACACTCCATTTCCCATCAGCCCCGGCCAGTTTCCTGCAGTCTTCCAGAATAACCAGTGCTGTCTTTAAAGGGAAATGAGTAGAGTGGACTGCGCTGATGGAACTTGAAGTTAGCAGCATCATTGGTTGAAGTTTGCCATTATGAATAGGAGAGGGGATGTTCAGCTGTCCAGCGTCCTAGTAATAAGAAACAGCGTAAGATTATTACTGTAAATTTTGTTTGCAAACTAGAAAGACATACATAAAACCATAGCCAGCCTTTAAGAAACAAAGGCAAAATACAAAACACACACACGACAGAAACAAAAATGGATTAAAGTACATGTCCTAACAAGTTCATTGTACACACACACACAGTCACAGTAAGGGTATGAGCACAGAAGTGTCCGCTGGACGTCCACGTCAGCATCCAGCAACGTCGAGGCCGGCCCCCTCTGAACCGGACGTCCTCTGAAAAACAGCAACCCGTCCACCTGAACATCCAGCAACGTGAAAGGTTGGCTCTATCAAAATTGAAAGTCCTCGAAAAACAGCCAGCCTATACAGCACCGTTGTGGACCGTACAGCCACGGGCACTCCGTTCGCTCGTGGTTTATGATTCAAAGGTGATATTTGAGCAGAGTTCTCAGTTTGTCAGTGCCAAATTCAAGAATATTGTGTGTTTGGGTAATAGCATAGTTCGATTCTGATTGCCTAGTTGTTAGTTATTCGGTGCTTATTTCTGGAACATACGTGGTTCGTGATTCTATGGTGGGCTATAAGCATTCTTAGTCTAGGCGATGATCTGAAATATTAGTGTTTAGATTATCATAATTTGGTTTCATTGTTTATGTGTAGTTAGTATTACAGTGTGTGTAATTCTGGAATACAGTACATGCAGCAACAATAATTAATAATGGTAAATTATGAGGTTATTAGTTATTAATGAAGTGGACGTTGATGTGCCCTGTCTGGCCAGCTCTACAACACCGCTCAACAGCACTGCGCACTCTTGTATCCCTGCCTGGCCAGCTGTACAGCAGCATCTTGTACTCTTGGGCACTTGTGTCTACCGAACGTCCACCGCAACATCCAGCAACGCCGAGGCCGGCCCTCTCTCAACCGGAGGTCCTCCAAAAACAGCGAGCCGTCCGCCTGTCTGCCATGAACGTCCATATGTCTGACGGGGACGCCCCTCTGTTCCGCGATGAATAGAAGGGCCTTCTTTCTATTAAGCAGGCTGTCCACAGAAATATACAGTAACGTTGTTGACCGTACAGCCATGACCACTCCGTTCGCTTGTAGTTTGTGATTCTAGGATGGAATTTGAGCAGAGTTCTTTGTTAGTTTGTCAGTGCCAAATTCTGTTAGAGATAGTGGACGTGCATTAGCGTTATCGTTGTTAGTTATTCAATGTGTAATTCTGCAATTTGTTTGTAACAATCAACCGGAGGTGAAGCTGCAGGGGGTCCGTGGTATTTTCTGTTTGTTTTCTTAACATAGTCGGATTTTGTGTAAAATGTAATAGTAAAACAAAATGTGTCGGCCAATTAAATTTCATAAAAAAATAAATACAAAAATGAATACTATCTTAAGTTTGCTTTGTTCGTTTTAATACATGTATTTTACTTAATCAAGTAGTATATCACGTCGTCATTGTGAATAGTAGGCTTAAGTCAGTTAATTTGAGTATTATATCAGTGACAAAAGCTGTTGATTATAATATATAATAATGAGAACAAATTTCTGCACAGATGATGTGCTTGAAATGCACTGTAGGGTGATTCATATGTCCCTGTTTGGTCAGCGGTATACCGCAGCTGAACTGCACTCTTGCAGATGTCCCTGCATGGCCAGCAGGACATACCGCTGCTCCACAGCATCCCACACTGTTGGAGATGTCCCTGTGTGCAGGATCCTCCCCTGCCAGAGGTTACGACTATGGATGCATGACAGCATCCTGCAGGGGCCCGCTATTAACAACGTGGCACATCCATGTAGTGGTAGGCTGTCCAAACAAGCATTTGTCTTGTATTTCAGGGCTGGCACAGCACAACAAAGTATAGAGATAGGTCTGGCACTTATTACTGCCTGAAGTCACAAGCATCATGAAAGTTTATTTTATGGTCTCCTTTTATTGAGTTGGTAACACTTAATTTCAAAAGGGGTTACATAAAGTGTTCATAACTCCAGAAATTATGACTTCATAACACGAGAGCTGCTTCAACAACGAGATTTTTGTGGAATACTATGTTGATTATAAAATGGGTTGATGTTTAAAAGAAAAGGTCCCAAGCTTTACAAATGTTGTTTTTACAGATGTTAAGATATAAAAGAAATATAACTTCAAATATTGTATGTGGAAAAGTTTATTTTAGGGGCGAAATGCTGTCCAACTCCTAATCGCAATAATTATACAAACATTTCAAAGGTCATGTTGATTGTCAAATACTTTAACTATAATAAACGAACAATGTGAGATTACACTTTGACGGAATGATGAATGATTGACGCAAGAAATGAGAGTGAGGCCTCGGCGTTGCTGGATGTTGGTGTTGACGTCCAGCAGACACGTCTGCAAGAGTGCAGGATGCTACTCTACAGCTACTTCTGTACCAGCCTACAGCACATTTAAACCACATCATCTGCACAAAAATGTATTAATACTTTATTAACTAATTAACACTCATAATTTACTAATATTGTTCATGCAAATACTAGGCTATATATCATAACAAACCTATTCCTGAATTACACTCTGAAAACCTATAGGTGGTTATATGTTACATAGTTATACATAGGCATTCTATCTCAACATAGAATCATAAACCACGAGCGAACGGAGTGGTCATGGCTGTACGGTCAACAATGTTGGTGTACGTTTCCGTGGACAGCCTGCTTAATAGAAAGAAGGCCCTTCTATTCACCGCGGAACAGAGGGGCGTCCTCGTCAAACATATGGACGTTCACGGCAGACAGGTGGACGGCTCGCAGTTTTTGGAGGACTTCCGGTTGAGAGAGGGCCGGCCTCAGCGTTGCTGGATGTTGCGGTGGACGTCCAGTGGCACGGCCCGCTGATTTTCACAGGACTTCCAGTTGAGAGAGGGCCGGCCTAGGCGTTGCTGGATGTTGCGGTGGACGTTCGGCAGACACAAGTGGGCAAGAGTGCAGGATGCTGCTGTACAGCTGGCCAGGCAGGGATACAAGACACAATGCTGTTGAGCGGTGTTGCAGAGCTGGCCAGACAGGGCATATCATCTGCACAAAAATGAATTAATACACTTCATTAATAACTAATAAACTCATAATTTACCATTATTAATTATTGTTGCTGCATGTACTGTATTTCAGAATTACACACACTGTATAACTAACTACACATAAGCAATGAAACCAAATTATGATAATCTAAACACTAATAATTCAGATCATCGCATAGACTAAGAATGCTTATAGCCCACCATAGAATCACGAACCACGTATGTTCCAGAAATAAGCACCGAATAACTAACAACTAGGTAATCAGAATCGAACTTTGCTAATACCCAAACACACAATATTCTTGAATTTGGCACTGACAAACTGAGAACTCTGCTCAAATATCACCTTTGAATCATAAACCACGAGCGAACGCAGTGCCCGTGGCTGTACGGTCCACAACGGTGCTGTATAGGCTGGCTGTTTTTCGAGAACTTTCAATTTTGATAGAGCCGACCCTTCACGTTGCTGGATGTTCAGGGGGATGGCTCGCTGTTTTTCAGAGGACTTCCGGTTCAGAGGGGGCCAGCCTCGGCGTTGCTGGATGCTGACGTGGACGTCCAGCGGACACTTCTGGGCTGTAACCCCCTCTCCACAGTCAATCAACGTAGAATAAGCCTAGATTCCAGCCTAAGATTATTCCTGAAACACTGGATACAATGGATGTGAAAAGGTAGAAGGCACGTGATTTCATTGTTCTGACAATGAGTGTATTTAGCAGCTACATGGTATCATGCACATGCTATAATAGGTTTCTATTTGAGTGCAAAACACTGGGAGGAGACTTTCACATAGATACATTTAGCCACCGCAATGATATTTACCATAAGAACATGTTTTTTCCGCCCGTGTTTGAGACATCAGATGGAAAGATCATTAAGACATATCAGCTATGCAGCGATGCCATTAGGAATGTTAGACAACACCGCTTTCCTATGCTTAAAAATGCACCAACATTGGTACACACGTCCAGGTCCACTCAAAAACACACTCATAATGCAATGTCGCCTCATTACACCTGTTGGTGGTCCAATAGCATCAGTTCAAAATTCAAAGTATTCAACAAATCATAAAAAATGGGTCATTAGGCCTACAGGTCTGAAACTTTCAGGACTTGTCCATTGCAGTTAGATTACACTTTCATACACTGGCATCAATGAGAAATCCATCACTTTGGGAAAAAAAAACACACAAAAAAAACTGGTGGTCTACCCAAAGTGTATATAAGTCCAAAACCATAAATCCAAATCATACCACATATTCAGGACCTTCAGACTCTCAACATAAGCCATCCAAAATATCTTGTTGATATCACTTGTTGAGTCCACAGCACATCAAAATGTATTACTGTACATTCACTGTCATATCTCACTGGTTCATTAAACAATCCGCGTTCAGAAAATAGACACAAATTCCAAGACTGATGCAGTGGAGTTTCTAAAATCTCAGGAACGTATCATAAATTGATTTTTTTTAAATAAATGAATTTTTTTGGTTGAACTTGACACTTTGAAAAGGTACCACCAGCTCGACCAGCTACCACAAGCAAGACCAGCTACACCAGCCAGCAGGTACCATCAGCTAGACCAGCTACCACAAGTTACCACCAGCTACACCAGCCAGCAGGTACCATCAGCTAGACTAGCTACCACAAGCTACCACCAGCTACACCAGCCAGCAGGTACCATCAGCTAGACCAGCTACCACAAGTTACCACCAGCTACCATCAGCTAGACCAGCTACCACAAGTTACCACCAGCTACACCAGCCAGCAGGTACCATCAGCTAGATGCAGCTACCAGCAGCAAAACCAGCTATAAAATACGATATTCTAATACCTCTAATTCGGTGGGATTAAATTTTCTTTTACGATCGTTCCGTTTTCTGTCCAAATGCCTGGAATCACCTTAAACTACACACTCACCACACATTTAATTTTGCTGTTTGCACCTGGCAAAATTTACACAATGATTCTTAGTTGATCACACACAAAGCGAGTGCAATATGTACGTGCAATCTGTTGGAATTTGACTGCAGCTAATGTAGTCACAACTAGGGCACGATCACTCAGCGGTGATTGGTCTTTTAAATCATGCAAAATGAATACAGTAGTTTCACAACATATAAGTATGAATATTTATAGAGCTCTTGCTAATTCAGTTAGCTTGCAAAGAGGGCAGCAATATGGAGGAGGTGATTCTGGAGACCACTACTTGGTGTAATTATTTTTCCTAAACGTTGCAAAGACAACGTGCAGGATGTGCACGGTCACTGCATATCGCTAGCACGATCCACAACTATACTCCAAGTATGGGTATCTCCTCCTGATTTAGTGACGCATCTCCTTGTGCCATAATGCAATTTGTCAAGTGTTTTGTGGGACACCGAACCCGGTTGCAGACAAACTGAATGTAAAATATTGACACTTGAAGAGGACTGATCTGAATAGCGATTTTTTATTGCTCTCCCATAGACCTTACAATGTGCCATCAGAAGAAATGTATTGATAATACGTGACTATAAAACGCTCCAACTTGGATTAGTTTTGAACAAATCCCCTTCGGGACATGACCTTGAGCAACGCCGTCAGTCAAATATAACAGGCCTATTAATAAATTCCATATACTTGATGTAGTTATTGGTATTGATTCCGTATCATCCTAAATCAAATCCATCACACCAATCTTTTGGACACATACAAAAGGCTTCTATTAGATCCTGAGGTCGAAGGCTGATCAAATCGATTTTCTGTACATTCTGGATTACTAAATGCGACACTGCCACATAGTGGGCCTGTTAAACTGAATTTAAGTATGCAGGCAAACTTACGGTGGTCCTGAGAGTAGGGCTGAATGATTTGGGGAGAATATCTAACTGCAATTTTTTTCTCACTGATATTGTGATTGCGAGAGAGATTATATATCTATATCTATATATAGGCATAGAACGTATTACAATCAAACAGAACAATTCTCAAAAGCTGTCACTGTTAAGTAAGGTAAATAAAGTAATAAAACAAATCTAGAAAATAGGACCTGTCTGTAAACAAATCTTCTGCCTGAAACACTGGCTGCCTCCGCACGGTGTAAGAGAGGGAGCGAAGGAGACAGAGCTGCCCGTTCCAACCTACAATTACTCTGAGCAGAATGCATGGGAATAAATGACAGTTTACTAGATTTGTAAAGATTTCTCACGTTTTCCTTGATGGTCTGAATTGGTAGCTAGATTTGTTGCTTTTTGCCTTGTAGAAATAGACAGTAGGAGGGTATGAAAAATCTCTAAATGTTGCAAAAGACAAAACTATTTTTCCTTGGGTTTCGCGTCCTTTTGGTTGGTGGGTGTATATGTAGTCGCATTAGGCCACTTCTGATTGGTGAGCATGACTTGCACCTGAACAGCACGGCACATCTGATTGGTGAGCATGACTGTCACATGAGGATGGCATGCGTTTGTATAAACATTGACAGTTCAAAAACCCTGATTAGACAGCTAACTTAAATTGCAGCCTTTACGATTTGCTAATTGCTTTTTCTCAAATCACAATTTCGATTTGAAATCAATTAAGCTTTCCGCCCTACCAGAGAGGCCAAATACACTGCAACTTAAGACAACACATGCAAATTGACAAAACACAAGCAAATTAAGAAAACATCAATTTGACAACACATGCTCAGCATTTAGAAAACGCGATGCAAATTCAGACAACACATTACAGAAATGCGCTGCAAATACAGACAAGGGAAATGTTTCCAGAGGCCACCTAAAAGTGACATGGGTAACACAAGAACAAAGGACCTCCGTTGTGCTTTGTGGATTTGCAGCACATTTCTGTAACGTTGCGTTTTCTGTATTTGCAGCACGTTTCTGTAATGTGATGTCAAAATTTGCTGCGTTTCGAAATGCTGCACGCGCTGTCAAATTGATGTAGATGTCTTCTTAAATTGTTTGTGTTTTGTCTATTTGCATGGGTTTTCTTAAGTTGCAGTGCGTTTGGCTTCCCAGGGCCACCTTACTAACTACTGTGTGAACGTTGTCACTAAATTCACGTTTACGTTCGGTAACTCGCACACACAGAAGTATAAACCAGGTTTTAGTCATGGGCTATCGTCGAATTCTTTATTTTGCTTAGGAAGGTTCCTAACTGAGTGAAATGACCCGGAAGTATCTATGTGGCAGCCATGATAAGTACTGTTCGAATTCTCTAAGTGCTAAGAAAAGGTACTTCAATGCTTTCTAACTTGTGTACATTAGCATAGCATACACTGGCCCATCCTTTATCAAAGAAAAGAAGCATATGCCGGCCCACAATTCCTTGTGGCAGCAATATTTAAAGCAATACACCATTCAGCCTTCGTTTGATCGACATGACACAAGGGATGCAGATCATATAGCCTAGTTGTTAATTAAGCATTTTTCATCTTATGTTATGCCCTAACTTGCTAATATGCTGATATGTTTTCAAATGCCAACATGTTAGAAACTTAGGCATACAAATCTGCTATGATAGTTGCATATTATCAACATAAATGCATAACTTGCATGCATATAACAATTAGGCTTTGGATAATCTATTTCATGGGGATTCATGCGTGGGGATAAATATGAGTTGACAGGGGGATGAGGACGTGAGCAACCATTCTCAATGTGACATATTTCGTTTCACTTTTGTAACAGGTAGCCTGTATTCCCTTTTTTTTTATTTAAATTCCAACCTTGGTAATAAAGTAGGTTAGTATATTTATCTGGCTTGCCCGCACATTTATGTAGGCTATGAAACAACACGGTGACAATGCACGGGCAGAGTATTTAAGATGCGCTTTTTGTAGGCTCCACTACGGGACATTGTAGTTTCTACAGGAACAACCCACGAAACCCACCGTCGCATGATTACGTAGCCTAGTGTGAGTGCAGTCGGATTCCTTTAGCAACGCCATTGTCGTTTCCTAAGTGCTTATGAATTCTCCTTCATATCTTTCCTTAAACACATGACGTTTTCCCTCGGGGTTCAGGAAAAGTACATAGTGAAAGTCATTAGGACGTACTTTGTTGGACAATTCGGATCCAGTCACGGTTATCCGGAGCTCTAAACATAGACATGGAGTGAAATATTGCATTGATGCTCTGTCTGCATTAAATGATACTGGTAGGAAACCCTTGATACATTCTATAAAAAGTATTACTTCCATCACATATACTATTAACTCTGTACAAATAAACTTATCAAATAAGTTGTCTTTGTGTAGACAGTTGTAAGGCACTGCAGGTTTGTGTAGCGCATGGCACCCTCCTAGTCACTACTAAACTGTTGGGGTTACCTCTTAACAATTGAGGCATGTAAGTAAGGGGTGTACAGAAACAATGTAAGACTATAAGGTATAAGACTGAACATGGCTATAATTGTCATTTATAGGTTGCTGATCCTACGAATAATGTTCTTACTACTTGTGCTGAGAAGACCACTCTTACTTTTTGCGCTTCAAATGAATAAGGTATTGCTGCGGCTGGGTCCTTGCCTGGCAAATTCTGCCCCCCATGCGCTTTTGTCTATTGGTTGTTACTTGCCAAACTAGAACTGGCAGGCCTTTCCGGCCTCCCCTGCTTAGCCAATGAGAAAAGTTGTAATTGTTGCGTTTTATTTGAGCGGCATGCCATGGCTTCCTTTGTAATTAACGCTAGCACACGATTAAACTAATGCCGAAAACTACACAAGTGTAGGCCAGGTTAAATAAAACTATCGTTATAAAGTTAACTCGAATGCTATCGTTAGCTAATATTAGTCATCAATGCACCATTAAAGTTAACTTGAATGCTACCTTTCTGGTTTGGTGGTTAATATTACAGTTAAGCTGCTTGTGCCAAATTTTCAAACGCGAGCACCATCATCATCATCATCATCATCATCATCATCTTCAACCGCTTTGTCCGGGGTCGGGTCGCGGAGGTAGCAGTAACTAATAGGCCTATTTAATTCCAACCGGAGCTGATTATGTCCCGTTTGCAGTGCAAGTGAGTATAGACAGTTGTATTGTTTTGGGTGCAGACTTCATTATGAGTTGCTACAATAAACGCTGTAGGCTTTAAATGAGAAACCTCGCTTCGATTACTGTATTGCTAAACTGGCTGTCTAGTTAAGACGATATCGCCACAATATGTTAATACAGCTCTGAATGTCGAATATTGCTAACGGGATCTTAAACATGTAACCTACACATATAGTCCCTATATTGTTGATGTCCTTCAGAACTGTGCCATATTTCCCTTAATGGAGTTGTACTTTGTGATCTGATTTGAGAAATTATAAAGATTTTCCAATCCCATTTGCTTTCTCACGCTACACTTTATTTGACAAGAAACATGTCTGGAATATGCATCGGGGTCATAATATTTAGGCTACTTGCTCATTGTGATCTGGGGTGCGCACCAGCACTGGGGAATTATTAAAATGACCTTTTACTGTAGCCTATCACTTAATGACTGTAACCAACCAAATAACACGTAAATCAGGTTTTGGTAGATTATGAGTTAAAACTTCAATAATTGAATTACTTCTGGTAGGCGCCTACTTGTTTGAAAGTTAACCCACGGATTAATCTAACATGACTGGCTTTGCGATATTACATTTCATTAGCCAATCCAACAACAATTTAGCTTTCAATGAACATCTGTCATTTAATTTAAATCGTTCAGATCGGTCTACAACGTTAAGGAAAATGGAGGAATCCAGCTTTGGCATATTTTTTATTCATAGTCAGATAATGTTATTTCAGAAAAGCTTAGTAAAAGCTCACACTGGTTTTGTAGATTATTATTAATTATTGAAGTCCGGAGCGTTAATAAGAGCATTCAAGTTAACTTTAATAGCCTAGTATATTGTAGCCTATGACTAACGTTAGCTAATGCTAGTTTGTATTTCATTACATTATTTAACGCAAGCTAATTAGCTAGCTTACTTACGAAGGAAGCCATGGTTAAACTACAAGCAACAATTATAACTTTTACCATTGGCTAAGCAGCGGAGGCAGGAAATGCCTACACGTTCCCATTGGCTAGTAACAGCCATATAACCTATACCCTTCTCCTTCAAATAAGGAAATCGGCTGCGCTTCCAGGCGTTTTGGAGCCAGTGGACACTCCGCATAAACCAGCCTTAAAAAGTTGTAACTCTCCATTTAGACCCCTCCCCCACACAGACGTAGCCTGGCGATTGTTTTTCTTTCTCTCCCCCACTGGGAAATGCACCCCTTCAAAGAACGAATACAATCCCCCAATTTACCTCAGCCATTGTGATTCCTGTTGTCTCTCCACAGTTTGTGTTAGCGTGTCTCTCTCAGTGAGCGTCCTTTTTTTACTAGGTTGCGGTAAGAATCGTTCCTGTGTCTCCAGTAGAGCTTCTTTTGTATCCCGTATCCCATGGTCTGCCGAAGTGGTAGGGGTTTCTTTTCTGCCTAATAGCTCCGCCTCCTCGGTCACATGATGGTACATTTTCAACCAATATACTAAAGTGCAGGACCACAGAAAAATGGAAAGATCAAATTGTCAGTGGTTCAAGAATATCCGTTTAAATCATATCATCAATAATTGGATATGAAATAAAACATATTTTTATTGAACTGCTTAGGTAATTTGTTTTTATTTTTTAAGTAAGAGCAAAACGAACACTTTTTGGAAGCTCACTGTGAATGAGCTATATAGATTTCAATGTTGTGAAAGAAACTTTTACTATTGAATTTCTTAAGACCAAGTAGACAGTCGTAGCTTTCATTTGTTGCGTATTCGTATAGCTGTGCTTTCTCATGGTAAATTGCACTTGTAGTGTTTTATTAGTGCCAGCAGTTTTAATAGAGTCAGTATTCATTCATTCACACACATACACACGCACGCACACACACACACACACACTGAGCGTCATCATGAGCAAGAGGAAGTGTGGCATTGACATTTGTCAGTTTTTTGGGAGACCTCACAAAATTTTTTAAGTACATTACATTACATTACGTTACATTAATTTAGCAGACGCTTTTATCCAAAGCGACTTACAAAAATTGTGCCTACAAAAAGATAATGATAAAAACTACAAGTCATATAGAGAACATACGTGCATCCCTGACTTAATCATCTAGATAAGAGCTAAGCAAGTGCTACATTAGACATCAGGATAATTAACAAAACCCTTGCAAACCAACAAAAAAAAAGTAATACTCAAAAAAATTCAATAAAAAATAATAATATATATATATATAAACATAATCTCCACCAGAGATTCCATGGGTCTGATGCATAAATTGGGGTGTTCTTTAATCATTCTGGCAAGTTCAAGGGGATTTTACAGTAAACTGATTAAATCAGAGCATGGCTTCACCATGTTGAAGCCTCTCTGTCCCACCAGGTGGACTGTTGACACTCCTGCCATTAGCTCAATTCTAAGCCGGTAGGAGTCAGTGCTGACATGGCATCATGCAGCTCTCCACTAAGGCTAAATGGAGCGCAGCATAAGTTCAGGCGGTCAGCTCGGAGTCTTGCCTATGACGGGAGCTTGTCATAGTGCGCGCAAACCAATCACACACAAATCCGTACTCAATCTGCTCCGATCAAGGAAGTGGGGCAGACTATATAAATATCCGGCAATCACAAATACGGTGCATCAACAAGGGAAAGATGATTCTTCCCGCCTCCACCCCAAATGCCGCTACTCTGTTCTGCCAGTCTGTTCTACTATTCTGTGCTGATAATCTGTTGTGCTGGTCGTTTCAGAGGGGGATTGAAGGATGAGTGCTCCCTGTCTCCGGCTGACGTACCGGATATATGAAGCAGGGAGCGGCAATATGTAGTTGACCCAACCATGCCAAATTTGTTGTATAAATCAAATTTAATAAATGCTTTAAAGACAAAGATCTTGTCTGACTGAATGGTCTTCATTGAGCATTTCTAAAAGAGAACACTGTCCTCTGCTTTGTAATGGATGAAGACCTGATGAGGACTTGGAGTGCCTGAACACCTCCCTGCGGCAGGACACAGACCGTTTCAAACATGTTGGAGGCTGTTATGAAGTTGGTGGGGATAGGGGGTTAGACTGGTGTGAACATACATGGTGTTTGTTATGAAGCTGGTGGGGATAGGGGCTTCACCTTTCACTCTGCCCTCCTGTAACAACTTGTGTCCTCAGATGTTGGCTTCACCATGGGAGGGGTCCTGGGTTCCAGCAGCCTGACTGGTAGCGGAGGGGAGGTGGTGCTGCTCTCAAGCTAGGGGTGGATCAGTTGGACTAGTGGAGCAGAAGGGTTGTGGTTGGTGGGCCTGTTGGATCTCTGTTCTGATGCTGATGGGATGTGTGGGGTGATGGTTGGGATCTGTGGTCCCCTGTCCTACTCAGCAGTCTGTTCCAGAGGTTAGGAGCAGGGAGGATGAGTCCCAAGTCTTCACCACTACCACAGGGACAGAGAAACACGCTCCAAGGGAAAGGGAAAGCTAAACTGCTAGTTTAAAGTCCAGGCACCACCATCTTGTTGTGGTCACATCTCCTCCTCCCTCCTCATGGTCTCTGAAGCAGGGAGAGAGAGAGGATGTTGGAGAGGGGAGGATGTTGAGGAGGGAGGAGAGAGAGAATGTTGTAGATGACAGGAAAGGATGTTGAAGAGGAGAAAGGAGGATGTTGAGGAGGAGAGGAGCTGCAGAAGAAGGAGCTGGGCTGGGGGGCTAAGGGTTGGGGAGGAGATGGAATTTGAGAAGTTTGCATTATATAGAGAGAAATAACTAAATTAGATTGCTATGTTGCTTTATAATGCTAGTATTTTGTATTGCATGAATCATGGGCTGGTCTAAAGGACCTTTTGTTATGAATGTGAAAGTTTTCAGGATGTTTTGACCTGTATTGTGTTTCTATCTATTAAGTCCTGTCAGGTGTATTGGTATTCCTGTATAAACTGTAGTTAATAGAAGTGATGTGTTGTGAGCTGGATCCTTGTGATGTTTATAGTCTGGTAGTGAGCAACCTTTGACCCTGCTGGTGACACATCTGGTTCAGAATAGGACTCGACTCCCCACAGGGTCTGAATGCTGTTACGTGCACTAACACTAACCTCACTTTGGTACATTTCATTTGGCACCATCACACAGCAAATGTGGGTCCTCTTGCAGAATATAGTTGAACCTCTGAATGTTTTTATTTTATTTTAAGACAGACAAATGTTTTTTTTTTACTTTGACCCAAGTCCAAAATGTTTGTTCATGAGGCTTATCACTGTAGTTTTGTATTTCATTGGTTATGGTATCAGTGGTGTAATAGTAAAATATAAACAAAGATTAGTGTGACTAAATATATTAGACCTGAGTCACATATGTGTGTATATATATATATATGTATAGACCTTAGTCACCTTCTGCATTTTTAAAACTGAAAAACTGTCTAATGGTCTAGGTTCGGTGCACTAATTAGTATCATTTTTGACTGAACATGCATGTTTGTGATATAAACTTGTAACATACAGTATGTGTAGGACCAGAATAGAGTGTCAGCACAGCTGGTCTGTCTACAGAGCTCCGGTGTGTTTGGGAAACAGGCATCCACACACACGGGCAGGTAAAAAACAAAGTGTGCTTTTGGATCAATGCCCATATAAGGAAACCCAGTACAAGCACACACACAATGAAACACAAAGTGAGCTATATTTAATCCTATAACATTATATGCACCTAGTATACACTTTTATATTACTGTAAGAAAATAATTATTTCTGTACATTTGAACATATAAATATGTCCCTGTTCATCCTCTCAGCCATCTAACTCCATCTGGACCTGGATACTATCATTCAGGAAATATTATCCAATCATATACTGCATATGCGTTTAGTAAATAAACGTGTACATAGTAACTATAATTATGATCATATTTGTTTTAAGTAACAAGTCACAGTAGATCCTAGTATCAGGATCTTACATTACTTTAGTTTATTTATTAAAAAAAATTCACTCCACACGTATGCTTACAGCAAATACATATAGACTTCTGCCAGGTATTCAACAGCTAAATTAAAAGGTTAATAATGATACATTGACAATTTACATTGTTTAGTCCTCCACAGAACAAACACAGGGTGGATTCATATTGACCATAAGGGGGCAGACAACAGCACACTGTTGGCTTTGACTGAGAACATAACTAGGTGGTCCATCATGTGTGGTGACTGGACAGTAATACATGAAAATACCACTACAGCTACTAGGACACTTCTTCATACAATCAAACACCACTGCAAAGGTAATTAGCCTGTTCATTCATCGATCAAAAACAAGAATTGAGGGATACATTTTTTTGCTTCTCACATGGTATACACATGGATTGATATAAAATGTTTTCCAAGTATAGTTTTTTAAGAAAAAAATCTGTGGACAGAAAACTTTGTATTAATAGATGACAGTCAATAAGAAATACAACTACTACTTTGCTGTCAACATATACTGTATGTCTGAATGTATGTATGTGTATATCTTCCATAAATCTACTAACAATGTGAGAGGAACCAATGACTAGTAGTAACTTTAAAAAACAAGAAAGATTGCATAGTAGAAAAGTAACCTACATCTCACAGTCTGTGCTTAAATGTATCTGTAGGAGGTGATTTTGGCCATCCCCTTCCGTTTGCTTAGTGTAATTATTTGCCCTAACCGTCGCAAAGAATACATGCAGAATGCTCGTGGTCACTGCATATTGCTAGCATGATCAATGACTATACCCCAAGTAAGGGAATCTTTTCCTGATTTAGTGACATATTTCCTTGTGCCATAAAGCAGTTCATCACAGTTTCGCTGGAGATCCTGCACGGACGCGGACAAAATTAGTGTTAAATATTGAGACTTCAAACGGACTGATCTGAACTGCAATTTTTTCATTCTCCCATAGACATTACAATGTGCTATTAGAGGAAATGTATCGATAATCCATGAATACAAAAAAGTTGCCTATCGTGGCTATAAGGTGGAACGATCTTAAAGTTAAAAGCTTCAAACATTCAGAGGAGGGCTATGTGTTTCTCTTGTGTGTACTCTTCTGTGTCTTTTAAGGCTTGATAATTGAGAAAGGTTTTTCCCACAGTCAGAGCAGTGATATGGCTTTTCTCCAGTGTGTATTCTTTGGTGTGTGTGAAGGCTGAATAATCGAGAGAAGTTTCTCCCACAATCAGAGCAGTGATATGGCTTTTCTCCTGTGTGTATTCTTTGGTGTTTTTTAAGGCTTGACAATGAAGAGAAGTTTTTCTCACAGTCAGAGCAGTGAAATGGCTTTTCTCCTATGTGTATTCTTCTGTGTGTTTTAAGGGTAATAAATTGAGAGAAGTTTTTCCCACAGTCAGAGCAGTGATATGGCTTTTCTCCTGTGTGTATTCTTCTGTGTCTTATAAGGTATATCAATTGGGAGAAGTTTGACCCACAGTCAGAGCAGTGATATGGCTTTTCTCCTGTGTGTATTCTTTGGTGGTTTTTAAGGCTTGACGATGAAGAGAGGTTTTTCCCACAGTCAGAGCAGTGATATGGCTTTTCTCCTGTGTGTATTCTTTGGTGTGCTTTAAGATTTGACAATTTAGTGAAGTTCTTCCCACAGTCAGAGCAGTAATATGGCTTTTCTCTTGTGTGTATTGTTTGGTGTGCTTCAAGGCTTGACAATTGATCAACATTTTTCCCATAGTCGCAACAGGTATATGGCTTTTCTTGTGTGTATGTCGTCTGGTGTCTCGTTGAAATAGCATGTTCCTTAACAACCGTTGCACATTTGTAGCCATTGGGATGTCCTTCAGCTATTTCAGACTTTCTAGGGGTTGTAACACTCCATTTCCCATCAGCCCCCAGTAGTTTCCTGCAATCTTCCAAAATAACGACGGCTGTCGTTAAAGGTAAAGGAGTAGTTTGAATTGTAGATTGCCAATGGATTTGTTTTTGTTCAAAGCTCTGAAGACCAGACAGAATGTTCTTCTTTCCAGGGTCCTAATATTCAGAAAAAGTATTTGGCTGATTGTTACTCACTGTGTTGCAAGGACAATAAAAACATTTGATTGAACGAAACCTAAAAGTAGTCGAAATAGAAAATTAGGTAAACTTAAGCAACCATTGAACAGAACTCTGTTTCTAAGAAAAAAACACATGAATTAAAGTGCAGCTTAGAGTGTCATCTAAGCGTGCCTAGCATCCAGCAGCATGGCCACATTCCACCAAGTTTATGGTTTAGAAAACACTAAAATCATTACCTGTGGACTTTGTTAAAGGTAAGACAATGGGCCAACAATGTCCGAAGCTAAGACAGTTGGCTCCAATCTAAGAGCCCGTATAATATAAACAAGTTACACAAAAAAGTAAAATAAAATGGTACTGTAGTCGATCTCCATTGCTCAACTTACCCTAGCCATGGTGATTCCTGTTGCCTCTCCACAGTTTGCGTAAGTGTGTCTCTCTCAGTGATCTGTCTTTGTTCCTAGGTTGGTAGGAAAAGTTTGTGTCTCAGTATGGAGAAGGCAGAGCTTCAGTTCTTATGTATCTGGTGATATGCTGATGGGGGAGGGGCTACTTCTTTGTTCTGGTCTGCCTAACAGCCCCTCCCCCTCGGTCCCTGGTTTATTGATTTACAGACTGCAGGAAAGTGCTAAACTTCTGGCTGTCTTTTCACCCATTAAAAATGGTAGACCCACCCCCTCCCTAGAATGAGAACAAGAGGCAGAGAAAGAGGAGGGAGTAGCAGTTCATGTGTGAGGGGGAGGGGTGAATGGAGGTCACAGGGAGTCAGTCTACTCAGAATAATAATATAATAATACTATATTTTATTTGTAAAGCGTTTTACATTGAAAAAACTATCGTAAGCAGAAGGCTTTCTTAAACAGAAAAGTGTTAAGGCCTGTTTTAAAAGAGGATAGAGTCTGTGGCATCTTCAGAGGGTGTGGGAGGGCAATCCACAGACTGGACAGGTTGGTCTTTTGTAAGTAATGTTTGGTATTATTAATTTAATAATTTTAATATATGGTCTTGTTCAAAAGTAATTTGTGCTTATTTGTAATAGTAGGACTTATTTGATCAAAGTTGTATTGTCATTCTTATTAGTAGTAGTACTGGTTTACAATAATGCACTTAAAACAACACTGTTATAGAACATTAGAAGCATTGACTTATCAATATCAATAGATCTGAACTTCTATAGTCGCTAGACATGACTGGGATTTATTTTTAAAAACATTGCTTGAGTTAACATTCCAATCAAGTTTGCTGTCAATAGTAAAACCAAGATATGTCTGTGTTAACCCTTTCAATTTGCACTCGTATGATTATGATTTTCTTTATAGATTTTCTTCTCAATAAACCTCTTTTGTTTTGCTAATATTAAGTTTCAGATTATTTTCAGAATACCAGTCAGTAATAGAATCAATGAGAGTATTATATGTGTATTAATATTAATATCCTCAAATATACAACTAACAATATCATCAGAAAACTTTTATATGTATGTAATCTCTTGTTTATGCCGGAGGTAAGAAGTGTACGAAATATAATCTCCAACTAGAAATTCTCAGACTTGAAGTGGAGGCAGAGAAGAAAGTGAAGCTAGGGAGATTAGAACTAGAAGCCGCTAGTGCACAGCGCGCTTCACCCATATCCACTCCTCTCCATTCTCAATCATCTCCATCATCTGAGACAACTAATGTGAGCCAACACATTGTTTTGTTTCCTCAATGTCGCGAGTCTGAAATCGATTGTTATTGCAATGCTTTTGAACGTATAGCAGTTTCAATGCGGTGGCCTAAGGAGGTGGGGCCTCTTTTGCTTCAATGTAAATTGTTGGGTAAGGCTCAAGAAGTATTGTTACGGACGGTGATTTAGTTATAGTTGTCCGTATGTATTTGTTCTCTCCCTCTGTTCCTCCCCTCATTATCCTTCCACATACAGGTGACCATTCCCTCTTGGTTGTTTTCCTCCAATCGTCAGTTACGCCAGTTTCTGGCCCAATCCCGCGTCGGTCCGTCTCGATTTTAATCTGCTGCCATGCACAGACAAGCAGATTGAGCAGGAAAAGGATTAACGGAGAGATTGGAGTGATTGCCTAACAGAGAGATTGGAGGGATCGTTTTATGGAGAGATTGGTGCTGAGAGTTTGGCTGATACGGGTTGTGATTGAAAGTGTAAAGTACGTGGTCTGTGTTAGTGTTGTTATTGTGTGTTCAGGAAACTCTGTAATTAAGGCGCATTTTCCTCGTTAAGAACGAGTAGTTTTCAGTTTCACCGTTGTAACCACTGGGCTTTCATTTTTGTAAACCACACCCTGTTTGTATGCCTGTACACGGTACAGCGTTTTCGTTATCACTCCTTTTATCTCACACCGGAGCAGGAGGATAGGTAAGACGCCCGTGGGCATACATCTGTGCATCACATAGTGTATTGGATTTTTGTATTAGATCATCAGTTTAGGGACGGTGTCGCCACCTGTATTTATGTTTGTAAGACCTGGTTAGGCAGTTTAGTTGTTTTGCTCTTTTCTTTCCTTTGGCACCGTTCGTGTCCTCCTGACTCTGCAGTGTGATAATGTAAATAAACTCCATTACTATTGAATACCGCTTTTGGTTTGTCCCTTGTATTGCACCGCACTCTCCACTACACCCTTCACCCTGGGCAGTGTTAGACCCGACCACACCCTAGACCTATACCATCGGAGGGTCGTAACAAGTTGTCTGTCCTATTGTTAGAGGACGGTATGAATTATGACCAGGTGAAGAATACTATACTTCGTGCTTATGAACTTGTGCCGGAGGCATACCGACCGAAGTTTAGGAATTTTAAAAAGTCTCCAAATCGTACTTTTACTGAGTTTACCCAAGAGAAGGAAACCATGTTTGATCGGTGGTGCACAGCCAGTAAAGTCACTGATCTCTCTTCTCTCTGGGAGTTGATTTTACTGAAAGAGTTTAAAGACAGTGTGCCGAAACGGTTAGTCACATACATAAACGAACAGAAAGTAGTGACCTTGTCCCAGGCCGCTGTGTTAGCGGATGAGTATGATCTGACCCACAAAAATGTTAATGTATACTCTCGTAGGCCGTCTGTGGGCCGGACGTCTGACCGTTCTATGACTCCTCCCACCCAGGCTGTTCATCCAGCAGTGCTTCCTTCCCACTTCAAGGAAGAACGGGAATGCTTTTACAGCCACAAGCGTGGCCATGTCATTTCTGACTGCTTAACCCTTACGAGAAAGCAGCCACCACCCATCGCTCAGTCCAAATGGGTTGGTCTCATTTAAACAGTGCCTTTCCCTGTTACAGTCATTCCTACGAGGTCCACGGTAGCTTATGATTCTGTCTCCCTCGACCTAAGCTATGAACCATTCATCCTTAATGGTCTAGTCTCCCTCACTGGCGACAACCAGGACCAGCGAAAGATTCGTATATTTTGGGACACTGGGGCTACACAGTCCTTTATCTTGTCTGACGTATTACCATTATCCAGTGATTCGTTTTGTGGTTCAAGTGTTCTTGTTCAGGGCATAGAAATGGGTTTTGTGCCTGTCCCGTTGTACCAAGTACATTTGACATGTGACTTGGTCAGCGGAGTGTTTCGAGTTGGCTCGCACCCCACCCTGCCGGTGAGAGGCACTCATTTCATTCTGGGGACTGATATTGGCTGGGGTAAAGTAATGCCTGTTTGGGAGTTGTTGGAACAGCCAGAAACTCAGGCCGATGACTTGGCCAATAACTTTACGAGGTTTTTCCCAGCTTAAAGTGTGCTGTAACGCGATCCCAGTCCATGAAGCTTGGTGACGCACTGGATTTGTCTGACTCCAAGTTTTCTTCCTCTTACTCTATAACGCCTCCAAAAGCTGACGGAGAAGGCGTCAGAGAGAATGTTGGCCGAAATATTGATACCTTAACAATGCCTATAACTCGTGATGAGTTAATTACTAAGCAGAAACTTGACCCTACCCTTCCAAGTGCTATGGAAACGTTAGGGAGGGAGCCACTAAAAAGACTGCAGCATACCTTCTAGACAATGGATTGTTGATGCGTAGATGGAATTCTCATTTGGTCCCCGATCATGACTGGAGTGTGGTCTATCGGATTCTGATACCAGTGGCGTACAGACAGCAAGTGCTATCTCTAGCTCATGATCCCGCATGGTCTGGCCATTTAGGGGTTACGAAGACTTATGAGAGAATTCTCAGGCATTTCTTTTGGCCAGGTCTAAAACGTGATGTAGTTCATTTCTGCTGTACCTGCCACACTTGTCAGACCACGGGGAAACCAAACCAGGTTATTCCTCCTGCTCCCCTCTGTCCAATACCTGTGCTAGGTGAGCTTTTCGATCATGTGATGGTAGATTGCGTAGGTCCACTGCCTAAGTCTAAATCTGGTAATCAGTTTTTGCTAACAATTATGTGCGTTGCTGCGCGCTACCCTGAGGCTATTCCTCTTACAAAAATTACTGCTCAGGCAGTTATCAAGGCTTTGATTGATTTTTTCTCTACATTTGGACTGCCTAAAATTGTGCAAACGGATCCAAGGTTCTAATTTTCTTTCTAAAGTTTTTAGAAATGTGTTAGTGCATCCCACCCTGAGTCACAAGGTGCATTTGAACGATGGCATCAAATCTTTAAGGTAATGTTGCGCAAGTATTGTCTGGAGACGGGAAGAGAGTGGGACGAGGGCAGTCCCGTTTGTATCGCTGCTGCTTATATTTGTAAATAAATACTTGAACTATAGCTCCTTTTTGTTGTTGGAGCCTGTTATTGTTCCTTATTATAGTTTAGTGGGTAAAAGTGTTACGGCTGTCCGTCTAATTAGAGACCTTACAGCTACGACTCGTAACAAGATGATAATGTTAATTTATTTTTATTGACTATTTTTTAACATATTTTATAATACATAATAAATAATTTTTATATTAACGTATTATCAATACATTGCAAATTGTAATGTCTATAAAAGAATGATAAATTTGCAGTTCAGATCAGTCGTCGATCGTAGATCGTAGATCAAACATGCTCCAGAAAACCACAGACTTTTTTATTTTATTTATTTTTTATTTAAAAAAATTTATAATTATTTGACCGTAGCCGGGGACACACAAACCGCAAAATTTATATGCATTTTTAACAAAAGGGAATATGAATTTTGTAAACAAAGTGAAAATGAATCCAAACCAATCAGCTCAACAGCATTGTGTTTAATGTCAGTTGGCATAATTGCAAGGGATCCTTGAGATCTTTTTCTTTTATTATTAAGAAAACTATTTAAATTATGAAATCCTTTTCAATGATAAGAATTCAACCCGTTATTCTTTTTCCACATAATGATATATTATATGAAACAGAAACAGGCAATTGTCTGTATTGGATTCTGAAGAGTTTGAAGCATTGAGTGCCTCAGTCTGTGTAAGTGACAGCCAATGTTACAATAATACCTTCAAGTCATCTGGCCAAGGTATGTCTCCATGGCTTTGATGCACACTGAAACATGGTTGTTTACTGGTGATTTAGTTGTGGTGATACGCAACTGCAGGTCATTTGGGTCAATATTCTGCAGGACTCAGTGCTGTAAAATTCTGTTATATTATTCTATAGACATATTCTATGGAATTTATTTTTATAGACTTTTTTAAATTATATAAACTTTTTGTATTAACATATTATCAATACATTGCAAATTGTAATGTCTATGGAACAATGACAAATTTGCAGTTCAGATCAGCCGTCATGAGGTCTCAATTTTGTCTTCTGCCACCGGGTACAACCTCCCGCAAAACTGTGACGAATGACTTTATGGCACAAAGAAGTGCATCACTAAGCCAGGAAGAGATGCCCATTCTTGGAGTATAGTCGTTGATCGTGCTAGCGATATGCAGTGACCGCAAGCATCCTTTACATCTTCTTTGGTTAGAGAAAGGCATTAAACCAAGCAAACAGTAGGGGTAGCCAAAATGACCTTCTACAGAAAAACTACCCATAACAATTTCAAAGCTTTAAATGGGTCCATTGGGTTCTGGAGGTGTGGTTACAGTAATTGCGTAAGTGACTTGGCCTGGGGTGGCAGGGCCCAATGCGATATCTTTTCATGGGGCCCAAAATCCCTGGCGGTGCTCCTGCACACAGCATAGATAGACATTAACATGTATGTTTCACTCCTCAAGTCTTTGTCTCCTTAAGTGTCTGTGATAAAGAGATGTTTGTATCTGTGTTGGGCAAATGTGGTGCATGTCTGCCCCCTGCTGTTCATCAATGAGAAGACACTTAGTTTCTCAAATGGAAAAACTAATAGGGGAAACCAACAAAGGTTTTGGACACAATGTGACTATGAATAAAAAAAAAAAGCTCTGAACTCCTTTACATAACTTAAAATTATAAACTGTCGGACATAAAAAACATTTATGCCTATGTGTAGAGCTTTCAGTGTAGTTACAATCATTTGTTACAGCAGTCAATTTAAGTAGCCCCATCATTTTGTTGCCTGAGGAGGACATTGCACAACATGCCATTTTTATGTCAAACATGCTCCAGAAAACCACTGACTCCTTTACATTTGTAGGATTTTGTTTATTTGTATTTGACTGTAGCCGAGGACACGAACAGCAAAATGTATATGAATGTTGAACAAAAGTGAATATGAATCCAAACCAATAAGCTCAATCCTTGTGCATGCACATGCAGTCCAACACAAAGAGTACCTGTGTGTGTTGTCTACTCTATATGACCTACACACCCCCATGTGACATTCCACCTCGTCCAAAGATTTATCCTCTTCTGACTGGGCTCTCAGTAACCGTGTCGATGGTGGTTGGAGTGGCAATGAGGGATGAAAAGGATCTGAGGTGAGTTGGCTCGGGTCTGAGCATGCTCAGTATTAAAGAGTCATGTACAGTTAGCTGTTCAGTTTATGTCACAAACATGATGCTCAGTCTGATGGAGACAAACAACAACAAATTAGAAAACAAGTAATGAAACACACTCACAATAAAACTAAGCTTTAAAAACAATGAAAAGTTTAATTCAGAAAGAATTAAAAGAAAGATTGCAATCAATCACACACATATTCACATACAGTTGTAATTACAAAGGTGCACATACAAACACACAGGTGCTGTTTTCTTTCAAATCAAATCAAGTTTATTAAGTTTTGGATCCAGTCAAAAGCTTGGCTGCAGCGTTTTGGACCAGCTGAAGATGGTCCAAAATATATATAGGCAATGAACAGCAAGAAGAAGATAGATTAGGATTTGGATATCCATAAAAGGGGCGTGACTAATTGTCAAATATTCTGTGAAAATATGATGTATATATGTAGGGGTTTATGAACAGAATTAGAATGATAATGTGTTGGAAAGGATTGATTGTGATGTAATGTACTAGCATTGTGATGTATAAGTTGGCATGGTTACAAGTGACAGGTTTGCACTACTTTACACCAGGCTTGCCATCATATTTAACCAGTTAGACTTCGACTATTTGCCTTGAAGTCAATGCAAGAGAACTCCTGGATCAGTTGGGTCTATAGCATCAGGTGAGTTCAAAATTAATACGTTTAGAATACCTTAATGTGAAGGCTCCTGTAAAATGCTTCACTCTCGCACCGTCTAAGGTGATTTTATTAAATCTTCTGTAGCTAGTGCTGAGTATTACCAAAACATTTTAGTGTTGGTATATCAACCTGGCCACAGGATCTGAAGGGATTAACTCAAATTGATTTTCAATAGAGAATGCGATTTATTTTTAAACTACTCTTAAGATACAGTTGCAGTAATTTAAAACGACAATAATTCATGAATATGGCAAGTTTGAATTACCAAAAAAGTCTTAATATTGTTTTCGTATATAAAGAAGTGCCTACAGTTCAGGCACCACATCTAGTAGCTGCTGGCTCTTAATCTCTGTAATGTTTTAATAGACTGTCGCCATTGTATTAGACAATGCTTGGTCTCAGTGCTGTGGGCATGCATATGATGCAGTACATTTCACTTCTGGTGGAATAGGAAGGTGCACCAGGATTAATAGCTTAGCCTGAGGCTAGTGCCTTTGGGTGTAACAAAACAATTGACAGTACAAAATGAAGAAAGCTCAAATGTAAAAGAACAGTTTCATTGGTGGCCCAAACAATTCAGCTGCACCTCCCTATAATATCATAAGGAAAACATCTTATTTGAGAGTAGCCTACTCCTCCTTTCAAATGTTACGATACTAAGCCATATCATTGAATTATTTATAATAATAATATTAGCAATAATAATATAGTTAATTTTAATTATACAGCGCTTCTCAGAAACGCTTTACATGGTAAACAGTAAACATGGTAACAGACATACCACAGAAAGTGCTATGGACAAAAAATAATTTGAAACTAAACTAAATAGTATAACAATAATAACAGAATCAGTTGACGGATTACAACAGGTTATTAATCACAGAGTTAATTATAGGGGTAGGCTGGAGTGAAAAGATTCTGTTTTAAGGCTGAATTGAAATATTGATAATAAATTAGAGTTGTAATTTATTATAAAATAGATACATTTTTTAGGGGTTGTTCTAGTTACCAAGGGTAACAGTGGGATATTTCATAAATGAGGGAATATAGAATCAAATTTGCAAATCAAATTTCATTGCGTAGTTTTGTTTATAGGATGATGAGGTCATAATGCTCTTTAAAATGTTGTCACAATAGCAATATATTCTGCTAATTCAAAACTAGGCTGCATCTAAAAATGCTTTTTTTTGGGTCATTTATTTTGCAGAGAAATACTGTATAAACCTACATCCTATTGTAAAGAAATGAACAGCCCACAGGTGGTAAGTATTCAGAAACTTTGTTTTGCATGAAGAAAACTGCCAGAATTCTAAACCATTTTAAAGAGAAAATAATGTTGCATTAAATTTATAATCAAATGTTATCTTGAAGGATGAGCAAGGGCAGTGTGCCACACACTGTGAATCCAGTCATGACAACACCACAAAACAACACACCAACAGCAACTACTCTGGTAAGCATGCCGTATGGTTGTCCTCTGAGCTTCATAGGTGCATCTCACTTCATTTATGAGGGGAATCAATGGCTTGCTCTTCTTACCTTTTCCCAGAGAGGAGAAACTGTGGTCAAAGAACTTCCCCTCACATGTATAAGGAACATTGCTGTCAGCCGAATGAGGTCCACCACCACCACTACTACTACTATGGCCATGGACATAGAGAGTGGAATGGAAGGACTACAATTCCCACAGGGCCTTTCGGTCCCGTTTCACATAATATGGGACCGATGGGGCAGGGCGCTACCCCGGGTTTTGATTGGCCTCTCTCATCTGATGACGGGTAAGAGTTTTAATCAACATCTCTGCAAAGTAATGTCAGCTGTAGATTAACAGAAATCTAGTTTGAAGGTGGTCATTTTGTAAGACTTTCTGCCATTTAAAAACCTAATATCTTCTCTTGTTTGAAGCGATGAAATTCTTGATGTAATTGAGAGGATGAAAATGAAGAAGATCCTGGAACTGGAACGATGGGAACGTCTACGCTTGCTTTACTTGGAGGATGAGCTGACCAAGGTAAAAACAAAGTTATTGGACGTCAGTGAGAATTATTCTATTTGGGGACAACCTATATTTTTGTTGTCTTACTCCACCAGAAGGCTTCCCAGCCAAACAGTTGTGAAGATGAAGGCAAGCCCCACCTAGTGGTCGGTCCAGCTCCACACACCCAGGGACTCCGGCAGGAAACTTCAACCTCTACAATGGAGAGAGAGGAAGACCGACCTGCGCTAGAGGAGATCAAGACTGCCCAGATTGCAGATCTTCTTCCTCAATGTGTCCTCGACGTTAAAATCAGTCTCCAGTCAGAACCAGATGTTCTTTTTGAGGTGTCTGCCTCGGCAGCTGAGGGTGGGGAGGTCCTAAAGGAGACCTCGTTGATGGTCACATCAGCTCCACTGATGAGTGTGGACGTATCAGAGGTTCAACTGAGGGCTGACCCTGAAGTTCAGGTTGCTGCCATGGAGGTGAAGACCCTCTGTGAGCAGGAACAGTTGGAGCTCCATCCAGTGACCTT
>JAPMUY010007525.1:2500-11218 GCA_026901105.3 Galaxias olidus | reverse complement strand
CAAGGCTTACAATGTTAACAGCTTATTGATATTAACTTAAGTTTTAAGAGACCTAAGACCCCTGAACAAAAAAGGGTGAGTAATAAATGTATCCTTTATTTCAACTCCTTTCGTCCCATCAAGCTGATAGTTAACTCTACAACGAACAACTTCTTGAATGAAGCCATTTTCTTTGATCTTGTTTTAAAACAACTCCTTACAGGGCTTAAAAATGACCTTTCTTCTCGCTATTGCAGACGTTACTGGTTAACCTTTGACATGTTAAAACTGTCTAATCTTCAAAACAGCCAATCCATAAAAAGGGTGTATTTGTTGGAAATATAAATCTATACTGTCAAGATCGTAATAGTTCCACAAGGGGCTCCCAGTCCTGCTCTCAGGGGCAATTTAAAGAAGGGCACCTGCACTCGTATTCATAACTACATCAGACATGACTGTGGTAGTCAAGAGTCAGAGGTTGAACCGCTAAAATGTAAAGGGAAGCAGCATCTAACACTCCACACTCCCAGGTGAAAATCAGGGTAGTCTAGAACGGATTGGTGTAGTCCGTCCGTCCCCTGAGAAACCAACAGCAAGGGGAATCTACAATAATTGAGAGGGGCTGCCCATCAGTCATTAGCGCGCTGATATCTCCCAGCGTAACGTCTCTGTGACTGCCCTGGACCAATCGTTGACAGCCTCTGGGCCGCCACGGCAGGATTTAGTTATCCATCCAGACAGCGTCGATGTTCAGCCAGACCTATCAGTCATCCTCCTCAAACGCGCCATAAAAAATTACCCAGCAGCCTCAAAAACGTCCAACAACGCTCCAACGGTCTTGACTCGTGATTGAATTTGAGGCTGAAAACAAGTGAAATTCTGTCTGTATATTAAAGTAAGCCAGCGTTTTTATTGGGGGTAAGTCGTGTTCATTCGGCCCCCATTGGGACGTATAGTTACCTATTTAGAGGCCTTGTCTGAGAGGCAGACTGGGGCTCAGTGAACCCCCCCTCACCACCACCTCCTAGCTCTCCCATTACAGATCACTAGAGATTGAAATGGAGCCCCCCCCACCCCCTCACCACCACCACCTCCGAGCTCTCCCATTACAGATCACTAGAGCCCCCCCCCCCCCCATACCCTCCTTTGATCATCTTCTCTCCACCAAACTCAAAGTCATACAACATACCCATCAAACCTCTCACAATCCACTCATTCGTCTAGGGACAATTTGAAACCAAATATTTGACACAACTCAAAAAAAGAAAAGAGAAAAGATTCTACACTTCTTTCTCCCTCTTCTTCTTCTTCGTCTCTGCTCGGTGTTCAACGATACTTCCCCTGGCTGACTCGATACTTTGGAATAATACCAACAGCGAAAGGGTAATGGTGGTAATCTAGGGAAAGCCTTCTCCTCTTACTGTTCAGCGAGGAGATTAAGGCCCATTATAAGATTTAGAGAGAAAGAGGAGAGAACATGGCTGACAGCTTGCTTCCTGTCTCTTCCAGCTATAAGGAAACCCTGGAGCAGGAAGTAAGGAAACCCTGGAGCAGGAAGGAAACCCTGGCGCAGGAAGGAGGGAAACCCTGGAGCAGGAAGTAAGGAAACACTGGAGCAGGAATAGAAAAAAACCCTGGAGCAGGAATGAAGGAAACCCTGGAGCAGGAAGGAAGGAAACCCTTGAGCAGGAATGAAGGAAACCCTGGAGCAGGAATGAAGGAAACCCTGGAGCAGGAAGGAAGGAAACCCTGGAGCAGGAAGGAAGGAAACCCTGGAACAGGAAGTCGGTAAGATAGTGTTAGTCTCCTCACAGAGTGTGTGTGTGTGTGTATGTGTGTGTGTGTGTGTGTGTGCGTGCGTGCGTGCATGCATGCGTGCGTGCGTGCGTGCGTGCGTGCGTGCGTGCGTGTGTGTGCATAAGTGCATGAGGATGGGTTCAGTTAAACCTAAAGTCGATTCATTTAATTTAGCCATGCTATGTCATGTCTACACCGCACCCTGCATCCTGCAACCTCATCCACTCATCCACTCAGCCACACAGTCTCCCAGTCTCCCAGTCTCCCAGTCTCCCAGTCTCCCAGCCACACAGTCTCCCAGTCTCCCAGTCTCCCAGTCTCCCAGTCTCCCAGTCTCCCAGTCTCCCAGTCTCCCAGCCACACAGTCTCCCAGTCTCCCAGTCTCCCAGTCTCCCATCCACTCAGTCTCCCAGTCTCCCAGTCTCCCAGTCTCCCAGTCTCCCAGTCTCCCAGTCTCCCAGCCACCACACCAGCCAGCCACCCAGTCCTTAATGAGCCTCACACACAGGTCTGTGGCCGAGGACCTCCGGCTGCAAAGTGTCTGGCTGACAGACTGTGAGTCGTTAGGCTCGACAACCCCCCGGCCGCCCCTGGCTAACACCCCCCCCCCCCCCGCCCCCGCCTCCCCACACACACACACACACACACACACACACACACACACACCTCACACTCACACCCCCAGCACACACTCCAATGGCTTCCATATGCCCCAGAGCTACTAAGGAGAGGCGGCAAAAGAGAGAGAGAGAGAGAGAGAGAAAGACAGAGAGAGAGACAGAGAGACAGAGAGAGAGAGAGGGAGAGAGGGAGTAAGCAAAAAAAGGGAGAGGGTGATAGACAGTAAGTGGGAGCCAGACAGAGAGAAAGAAAGAAAGACAGAGCCCCCCCCCCCAAAAAAAGTGTGATAAAAAAAAAGAATGAGAGAATGGGGACATAGAGACAGAGATGTAGATAGAAGGACAGAGAGATAGGTAGAGATGGAGAGAGAGGTAGAGATGGAGAGAGAGGTAGAGATGGAGAGAGAGAAAGATAGAGAGAGGTAGAGATGGAGAGAGAGAAAGATAGAGAGAGGTAGAGATGGAGAGAGAGAAAGATAGAGAGAGAGGTAGAGAGCTACTGTATGTGTGAATGGCCTGGTTGTTGCATGTTGATGTTGCCGTGCATGGAAACCTGTCAATCAAACCTGGCCTTGTCCTGTCCTCCCTGCCTGACAGACCCCGCCTCTTTCTCCCCATCTCTCTCCTTCTCCTTCTCTCTCCTTCTCCTTCTCTCTCTTTCTCCTCGTCTCTCTCCTTCTCCTTCTCTCTCTTTCTCCTTCTCTCTCTTTCTCCCCATCTCTCTCCTTCTCCTTCTCTCTCCTTCTCCTTCTCTCTCTTTCTCCCCATCTCTCTCCTTCTCCTTCTCTCTCCCTCTCCTTCTCTCTCTTTCTCCCATCTCTCTCCTTCTCCTTCTCTCTCCTTCTCCTTCTCTCTCTTTCTCCCCATCTCTCTCCTTCTCCTTCTCTCTCCCTCTCCTTCTCTCTCTTCTCTCCCTCTCTCTCTCCTCTCTCCTTCTCTCTCCCTCTCCTTCTCTCTCTTTTTCCCCTCTCTCTCCTTCTCTCTTCTCTCTCCCCTCTCCTTCTCTCTCTTTTCCCCTCTCTCTCCTTCTCCTTCTCTCTCCCTCTCCTTCTCTCTCTTTCTCCTCGTCTCTCTCCTTCTCCTTCTCTCTCTTTCTCCTTCTCTCTCCTTCACCTTCTCTCTCTTTCTCCTCGTCTCTCTCCTTCTCCTTCTCTCTCTTTCTCCTTCTCTCTCCTTCTCCTTCTCTCTCTTTCTCCTCATCTCTCTCTTTCTCCTTCTCTCCCTTCCTCCTTCTCTCTCCTTCTCCTTCTCTCTCTTTCTCCTCATCTCTCTCTTTCTCCTTCTCTCCCTTCCTCCTTCTCTCTCCTTCTCCTTCCCTCTCTTTCTCCTCGTCTCTCTCCTTCTCCTTCTCTCTCTTCCTCCTTCTCTCTCTCTCCTCCTCTCTCTCTTTCTCCTTCTCTCTCTTTCTCCTTCTCTCTCTCTCTTCTCCTCTCTCTTTCTCCTGTTTTTATATAGCTCTGATTTGCTCTTCCTAATTTCACTGCCCCCCCCCCCCCTCTTGTCCTTTAAATTTAATCCCAGAGAGAAGGGGTAAGTAGACGGAGAGAAAGTCGTTCTAGAATGGTCTGCTAAGGAAGCATTCCTTCACACGGCTTGTCAGCTCTGGTGTGGACGTTGGGTTCGACCTCCTACTCTCTCTCCCCCAGCACAGCCTGAATCAACAGCGTCTCACAAACAAACCAACAAGCACGGATAAGAATGGGGAGCCTGGGCCGCTGAACAAATACACAGGGAGAGGGAAATGCTGGCTGAACAAACACACAGATAGTTTCTGGCTGAACACAGAGCGAGATGCTGGCTGAACAAACACACAGATAGTTTCTGGCTGAACACAGAGCGAGATGCTGGCTGCACTAACTCACACACACACACTCACACAGAGAGAGAGGTGCTGGATGCACTAACTCACACACACACACTCACACAGAGAGAGAGATGCTGGATGCACTAACTCACACAGAGAGAGATGCTGGATGCACTAACTCACACAGAGAGAGATGCTGGATGCACTAACTCACACAGAGAGAGATGCTGGATGCACTAACTCACACAGAGAGAGATGCTGGATGCACTAACTCACACAGAGAGAGATGCTGGCTGCACTAACTCACACAGAGAGAGATGCTGGATGCATTAACTCACACAGAGAGAGATGCTGGCTGCACTAACTCACACACACACACACACTCACACAGAGAGAGATGCTGGATGCATTAACTCACACAGAGAGAGATGCTGGCTGCACTAACTCACACACACACACACTCACACAGAGAGAGATGCTGGCGGCACTAACCTCACACAGAGAGAGATGCTGGCTGCACTAACCTCACACAGAGAGAGATGCTGGCTGCACTAACTCATGGGCATCGGCTGCTGTCACCCGAGGTTGTAGCAATTAGAAAAACATGTGGCGGAGTGGCGGACCGGGAAGCCGAAAGCGCTCCCAATTGGCACAGAGAGTCCAGCTGGTGGGGCGACAGCGGCACTGCTGCTTTAGGGAGATGGATTAAAGGGGGCCAAGGGCCCCTGGGGGCCTCAGAGTAATGATGGGGTCTGTTGGGCCATGGAGTGTGTGCTGATTACAGGAGCTGTCTAACAGGCCATAAAGAACAACCAGACCAGCGGCCAGGAGTTACATCCCTGGACAATGAACTTCACAACCCCTCTGACAAACACGGACACACACACACACACACACACACACACACACACAAGCAGACAAACACACACACACACACACACACACGACCACACACACACACCCACACACACACACAAACTCTCTCTCTTTCTCTCACACACACAAGCAGACAAACACACACACACACACACGACCACACACACACACCCACACACACTCACACAAACTCTCTCTCTTTCTCTCACACACACAAGCAGACAAACGCACACACACACACTGGCACTCACACTTTATATCACGCACACACACACACACACACACACACACACACCCACACACATACACACCCACACACACCCACACACACACACACACACACACACACACACACAGAAACACACACACTGCTAATCCACTGAGGGCCTGTGAAGCTGGTTGGCTCTGAAGTCGTCCGTCCAGAGCAGCAGCTGTGTGCGTGGTTGTCTTTCTGTGTAATCATAACTTCCATTCTGACAGACCTCCGTAATTTTTTGTCACAAATTTAACTACCTGCTGCCTTTGAAGAGTGATTGATGTAATAAAGTGATTCCACAGTGATCCAGTTTTAATTATTTAATACAGTGATTCACTGTAATAAATAGATACATTCCTCAATGTCCAAGAGAGTCAACTAGTATATTTCATTTTGAAGTAAAGCCACCTCCTTCCATACAATATGAATATGTTCAATATTAATATGCTAATATGTTCAATAAGGTCCCTGCACCAGAGCAATGCACCAGGCCTACCACACGGAAATGCCCCCCCCCCCCCCCCACACACACACCTTTCCATAAAATATCTAGGTGAGAGTTCAGCATCCATGCGTCATGTTATGGATGAGAATACAGAGGGGGGTGTCCAAAATACTGGCTCATAACATCCCTCAAACCTCTTATCTAACTCGCCCCTATAAAGGTGATGGGATCACAGCCCCTCTAAAAACAGTGGGCTAACTCTGCCCTGTAAAGGTGATGGGATCGCAGCCCCTCTAAAAACAGTGGGCTAACTCTGCCCTGTAAAGGTGATGGGATCGCAGCCCCTCTGAAAACAGTGGGCTAACTCGCCCCTATAAAGGGGATGGGATCGCAGCCCCTTTGAGAACAGTGGGCTAACTCGGCCCTGTAAAGGTGACGGGATCGCAGCCCCTCTGAAAACAGTGGGCTAACTCGGCCCTGTAAAGGTGACGGGATCGCAGCCCCTCTGAAAACAGTGGGCTAACTCGGCCCTGTAAAGGTGACGGGATCGCAGCCCCTCTGAAAACAGTGGGCTAACTCGGCCCTGTAAAGGTGACGGGATCGCAGCCCCTCTGAGAACAGTGGGCTAACTCGGCCCTGTAAAGGTGATGGGATCGCAGCCCCTCTGAAAACAGTGTGCTAACTCACCCCTATAAAGGGGATGGGATCGCAGCCCCTCTGAAAACAGTGGGCTAACTCGGCCCTGTAAAGGTGACGGGATCGCAGCCCCTCTGAAAACAGTGGGCTAACTCGGCCCTGTAAAGGTGATGGGATCGCAGCCCCTCTGAAAACAGTGGGGTAACTCGCCCCTGTAAAGGTGATGGGATCACAGCCCCTCTGAAAACAGTGGGACGGACTCATACACGCTCTGTCTCTCTGCCTACAGAAAGCCTTTCCACTGGTGACACAACGGACATGATCACATGTTGGGGATCAGCAGGAAGATCAACCCCCCCCCCGCACACACACACATCCACCACCAACCACCCCCCCCCTCTTTCCGAAGGGGACAGTGAAATGGAAAGTCAGGTGTTAGAAATGACACACAAAGTCACACGGATATTATGACGGACTTCCCATAAACATGCTTTATGTTCCACAGCGATAAATTCTTAATCTATATTTCAGAAGGATTATGATTTTAACTGAAATGGTATATGGGACAAGGCCATGAGAGAAAGGTGAAGAGAGAGAGATCCAACATGGACGCCACTGAGACTGAGGGTGTGGAGTCGTGTCACTGGAGAAGAGAGAGAGATCCTTTGGCGTCTCTGTCTACTGTAGACTGAGGGTGTGGAGTCGTGTCACTGGAGAAGAGAGAGAGATCCTAAAGCGTCTCTGTCTACTGTAGACCGAGGGTGTGGAGTCGTGTCACTGGAGAAGAGAGAGAGATCCTTTGGCGTCTCTGTCTACTGTAGACCGAGGGTGTGGAGTCGTGTCACTGGAGAAGAGAGAGATCCTTTGGCGTCTCTGCCTACTGTAGACTGAGGGTGTGGAGTCGTGTCACTGGAGAAGAGAGAGAGATCCTAAAGCGTCTCTGTCTACTGTAGACTGAGGGTGTGGAGTCGTGTCACTGGAGAAGAGAGAGAGATCCTTTGGCGTCTCTGCCTACTGTAGACTGAGGGTGTGGAGTCGTGTCACTGGAGAAGAGAGAGAGATCCTAAAGCGTCTCTGTCTACTGTAGACTGAGGGTGTGGAGTCGTGTCACTGGAGAAGAGAGAGAGATCCTTTGGCGTCTCTGCCTACTGTAGACTGAGGGTGTGGAGTCGTGTCACTGGAGAAGAGAGAGAGAGATCCTTTGGCGTCTCTGCCTACTGTAGACTGAGGGTGTGGAGTCGTGTCACTGGAGAAGAGAGAGAGATCCTTTGGCGTCTCTGCCTACTGTAGACTGAGGGTGTGGAGTCGTGTCACTGGAGAAGAGAGAGAGATCCTTTGGGGTCTCTGTCTACTGTAGACCGAGGGTGTGGAGTCGTGTCACTGGAGAAGAGAGAGAGATCCTTTGGCGTCTCTGTCTACTGTAGACTGAGGGTGTGGAGTCGTGTCACTGGAGAAGAGAGAGAGATCCTAAAGCGTCTCTGTCTACTGTAGACTGAGGGTGTGGAGTCGTGTCACTGGAGAATCCAACATGGACGCCACTGAGACCGGATGCAGCTCCTGGACAGCAGGAGGAGATGGAGACGGAGACAGAGAAGGAGGAGGACGAGAAAGAGAAGGAGGAGAAGAAAAGAGAAGCAGGAGAAGGAGGAGAAGAAGGAGGACCACCAAGTAGAGGATGAAGAGGACAAGGAAGAGAAGAAGAGGAAGAAGGAGGAGAAGGACAAGGAGGATGAGGAGGAGGAGAAACAGAATGAAAAGGTGATGAAGAGGAGACGGGCAAGGAGGATGAGGAGGATGAGGATGAGGAGGATGAGAAGGAGAAGGAGGAGGAGGAGAAACAGAATGAAAAGGTGAGGAGGAGAAGGACAAGGAGGAGAAGAAGAAGCAGGAGGAACAGAATGAAAAGGTGATGAGGAGGAGGAGGAGGAGGAGGAGGAGGATGAGGAGGAGGAGGAGGAGAAGAAGATGACAGGGGAGAAGGAGAAGGACAAAGAGGTGTAGAATGACTGACAGGTGACTTCACATAGACTCTGTGCTCCATAGCTCCACAACACTAGCTGGACCCTTTCATAAAAGCACCATTAAAGTGCAGACGTTTCCAGTAGTCCCAGTGACTATGGAACCCCCAACCCAGTCACGGTGAAGGCTATGTTCTACCACCTGTCCAATAGAGGACCTAAACCCCCAACCCCTAAACCCCCCCCCCCCCCAAAGAGGTTCCCCAGGCTCCTGCTGAGGTCACAGGGGAACGCAGTCCCGGTCTCGCAGAAACCAAACTGGCCCTCCACTTCCTGCCCATGTCTGG
>JAPMUY010007524.1:0-11352 GCA_026901105.3 Galaxias olidus | reverse complement strand
GGGCAGCAGATGCAATATAGTAGGGACAGGAAATCCACTCACCCAGAACTAACATCATTCTGCAGTGTTCTGTTATGGGAAGGACCAATATGCAGATGTCAAACCTCGCGCATGTCAAACGTAGAACTACAGTGCATAACTGTTAAGACTACCTACAGTGGGTAAAGATTACCATATTTCCTCTTCATTGGTAACTTTTCTCACTTCAATCTTAATTATGGTTCAGATTCCATTACTACTGTTAATGGCTGCATACAGAGGTAGGTTACACACCACTTTAAATAATATATCATTCCATTCAGTAGTTGTGTGGATCTCGATTTACTTACAATGAGGGAAATGTGTTGTCACTTCAGGTGTCAGTTGTGAGGACATCACTCCAGTCAAAAATGAACAGCATATTTTGGAGGGCACTATTGTTACACTGTCATATAAGTACAAAATATCTACCTCTGATCAATTCTATTGGTATCGTCAAGACATGGGAAAAGCCCTACAGTTCATCACTTCAATCTTAGGATCAAATTCAAAAATAACAGCAGCTGCAGACCCCAGATTATCTGCAAACATCAGAGAGAAGGATACTGTGGATCTGAGAATCTCTGCTGCTGAAGTGGCAGACTCTGCACTGTACTACTGTGCTGTGAGGCCCACAGCAACAGGAAATGCTTATAGACTGTACAAAAACCAACAGGAATCCAACAGAAGTGAGTTTCATAGTGACTTACTACAGTATGTTAAGGAATTATGTTACAATGTTGATGTGATTAGATTGGGGTCAACATTGCCGTGCATGACATCACACAAAAAAGGAACATTTGTATTGAGAACTCAAAGCATCAGTTTTACTGTTACACGTATCAAAATCTGACATTGGATTACAAACTGGTGGAATGGAAAATACTTCATTGACCCCAAGGGAAATGTAGTATCATTGTTTGGCCATCAAACAATATTAAAGAAACAACAATACAAATTAAAAATGAGGTAATGAAACACACACAATAAAACAAACAAAAACAAAGGAAGATTTCGTTCAGATCTACTTAAAAGACAATTTTAAATTGAGTTCAGATCAAGTAAAAAGGAGGATATACATAATACAGATACCTATATAAATAGCAGTTATAAAAGCATGTCTAACCACCAGCTGCATCATTTAATTTTAACTGTCTTTGAATTTAGAAATTGAATTGCATTGAGTAAAAACGAACTCCAAAATCTCTCTGTTTTACAAACAGGCTAAACAATTCAATTCCTAAAAGAACTCTTGATGTACAAGGACTTTGTGCAGGGGATGTTTTCTATTACTTCAAATTACTGATCGTATTGGGGAAAAAAGGTGCAGACAAAGATAACTCCAAGCCATTCCAGGTTAAGACCAATTACAGAGTTAGTTGGCTTTTTTAACAATTTTACTTTGTCTACTACTATGCTCCTTAGTAATATTGCCCAACTGACAAATAAGTGAGAAGGTCAAAACACTTAAGACAACACTGTTATAGAACATTAGAAGCATTGACTTATCAATGTCAATAGATCTGAGCTTCCTTAGGAAGTATAGATGTGACTGGTACGGTGTCCATTTTAGGACATGAGTCAGTCTCAGTCGTACTTTGTATCAATCTCATCAAAACCTGCATTGTCGCTAAAACTTGCTTTTAAAGTCAGTTTAACCAAGCCAACACACTTCAACTTCAGAAAACACATACATATTGACTAAACACAAGCAAATTAAGAAAACATCTACATCCATTTGACAACACTTGCGCAGCATTTAGAAAACGCGCTGCAAATTCAGGCAACACAACACATACAGAAACGCTCTTCAAACACAAAAACACAACACATTACAGAAACGTGCTCCAAGTACAGAAAAAACAACACATAACAGAAACTTTCTGCTAATACAAAAACACAACACATCACAGATACGCGCTGCATGTACAGAAAACACAACACATTACAGAAACCTTCTGCTAATACAAAAATACAACACATTACAGAAACGTGCTCCAAGCACAGAAAAAACAACACATAACAGAAGCTTTCTGCTAATACAAAAACACAACACATTACAGATGCGCTGCAAGTACAGAAAACACAACAGAGATTCTTTGTTCTTGTGTTATCCTTGTCACTTTTAGGTGTCCTCTGGAAACATTTCCCTCGTGTTGCCTGTTTTTGCCTGTCTGAAATTGCAGCGCGTTTTCTAATTGCTGCGCATGTGTTGTCAAATTGATGTAGATT
Organism: Galaxias olidus; assembly: GCA_026901105.3. NCBI lineage: Eukaryota > Metazoa > Chordata > Actinopteri > Galaxiiformes > Galaxiidae > Galaxias > Galaxias olidus. The sequence continues at coordinate 9,102 of JAPMUY010007524.1, read as the reverse complement.
TTCTGAAGTTGCAATTCATTGGCCTTTCAGGGCCACCGTACCTTCTTTTACCTTCTAAAATAAATTAACATTAGTGGCGGCTATCAATATATTTTCACATTATAACTGGTTGCGTTCCTGGTTACAAGATGATTTTTTTTTTTGAAGATATGGTTTCTCGTAGTGATATTTGTAGGTACGTGCTGAAATGCAAGACAATGGTTATTCAAATGTATTCAAAACATTTTCATGTTTGAGCACAATTTGTGAATTAATTATTAATTAAGATATATATATTTTTTTTTTATTTTTATACATTTGCAAAAAATAAAAAAAAACATTTTTCACCTTGTCATTATGCGGTATTGTGTTGAGGAATTGTTTTTATTTAAACTATTTTGGAATTAGGCTGTAACATAATAAAATGTGGAAAAAGTGAAGGGGTATGAATACTTTCCGGATGCACTGTAGTACTGAAGAAATGATTCATCCAGTTAAACCAAAAGTCACATGAGTGCTCAAAAGTTAATTTATTACAAAACCAAACAACGTAGGATAAACTTTTATTTCTTACAATCTTTTTACTTTATTGCATTACTTAAAATATATGTATGCATTTTTTTTTTTTATTGAACCCATGGTAAACTCAATGTAGTGACTAATTTCAGCCACTAAGGGGTCATCCGGAGGGAGCTCGGAGTAGAGCCGCTGCTCCTTCGTGTCGAAAGGAGCCAGATGAGGTGGTACGGGCATCTGATTAGGATGCCTCCTGGGCGCCTCACGTTGGAGGTTTTCCGGGCACGCCCTACTTGTAGGAGACCCCGGGGTAGACCCAGAACACGCTGGAGAGATAATATATCTCGTCTGGCCTGGGAACGCCTCGGGATCCTCCAGGAGGAGCTGGAAAGCGTTGCTGGGGATAGGGACGGCTGGACCACCCTTCTGAGCCTGCTGCCACCGCGACCCGGCCCCGGATAAGCGGCGGAGAATGGATGGATGGATGGACTACAGTTTTCCAAAGTTTAGATTTTTTTTTGTTTCCAATATATCAAATTTGTTACAGTATTGCAATATATCGCAATAGATTGAATTGTAACCCCTATATCGTGAAGTAGCCCCTAGATCAATAAAGTAGCGTATTTACTACTTAATTTTTAAAATAAATATCAGAAGTGGATGTGGCCACTGGCTAGTGATTCAGGAGCTGGAGCCAGTGTCTGCCCCACTAGAATGTATGGCCAGGGGCCACTATTGCATGTAAAATTATTAGTTCATCATTTTAATGTCAAGTATCACTCATAAATTAAGAAATTCTGTGTTTTCCTTCATAGGTCCTGTGTGTTTCAACAAGTCTTCACTTGGAATTGTATGCAAACTGGTGACAAAGAAGGGAATGTAAAGACAAGGGTGTTCATGGCAAAAGAATTGACTGATAGATAGAGGGAAAGTCACGCCGCCCACCAGGGAATACACCGTCTGTATTGGCTATATCTGTAAGTGACAAAGTCTGCACTTCACTTTGTGGAAACCCAGACACACTGACAGCAACCACTTTTCAAATGACCTGGAAAGTGGTACCATCTGGAGGACTCACTGCTGTCACGTTACATTGCGCATGTCTAGAGTTTGGAGTGTTACTTCACCTTAAGCCTGTGGGAGGTCTGCATCAATATATGCCTGTTCACAACCACAGAACACAATGACCTAGACAGAGGTCACATCATGGATCATCATGTTGCTGCTGGAGAAGTTACTGATTCTCATTATTTTCATCACCTCAAGTAATTCTTTATTTTTTTATTCATTTTTACTCTCACTATTAATTCACTACTGCTTATGAACCATAGCATTCTCAAGTTCTTAAATGTTTATATATTAATGGTAAGCATGAGTATCATATGTAAATACACTGAACAACTAAATGTGTAATCATTGCAGAATTCCATCCATCCATCCATTTTCCGCCGCGTATCCGGGGCCGGGTCGCGGTGGCGGCAGGCTCAGCAGAGAATTCCAGCCGTCCCTATCCCCAGCAACGCTTTCCAGATCCTCCTGGAGGATCCCGAAGCGTTCCCAGGCCAGATGAGATATATAATCCCGCCAGCGTGTTCTGGGTCTACCACGGGGTCTCCTACCAGTAGGGCGTGTCCGGAAAACCTCCAACGTGAGGCGCCCAGGAGGCATCCTAATCAGATGCCCGTACCACCTCATCTGGCTCCTTTCGACGCAAAGGAGCAGCGGCTCTACTCCGAGCTCCCTCCGGATGACCGAGCTCTTTACCCTTACCCTAAGGCTGAGCCCAGCCACCCTACGGAAGAAACACATTTCAGCAGCTTGTACTCACGACCTTATTCTTTCGGTCACTACCCAAAGCTCATGACCATAGGTGAGGGTTGGAACGTAGACCGACTGGTAAATCGCGTGTTTCGCCTTTCGGCTCAGCTCCTTCACCACGACGGTCCAGTACAACGCTCGCATTACTGCTGATGCTGCACCAATCTGCCTGTCAGTCTCGCGCTCCATTTTTCCCTCATTCGTGAACAAGAACCTGAGCTACTTGAACTCCCTCGCTTGGGACAGCAACTCACTCCCAACCCAGAGAGAGCACTCCACCGTTTCTGGCAGAGAAGCATGGCCTCAGACTTGGAGGTGCTGACTCTCATCCTGACCGCTTCACACTCAGCTGCAAACCGCTCCAGTGCATGCTGAAGGTCACAGTCTGAAGCAGCCAACAGGACCACATCATCTGCAAAAAGCAGAGAAGCAATTCTGAGGTCCCCAAATTGGACACACTCCTCCCCCCGGCTACGCCTTGAGATTCTATCCATGAAAATCACAAACAGAACCGGTGACAAGGGGCAGCCCTGGCGGAGTCCAACACCCACTGAAAACTTATTTGACTTTGTGCCGAGAATACGGACACAACTCTCACTCCGGGGACACGGTCGTGGGTCTTCTCCAAGTCCACAAAACACATGTAGACTGGATGGGCAAACTCCCATGCCCCCCCAAACAGCTCCGCAAGGGTAAAGACTTGGTCCACTGTTCCACGACCAGGACGGAATCTGCATTGCTCCTCCTGGATCCGAGGTTCGACAATTGGTCGGAGTCTTCTTTCCAACACCCTGGCATAAGCTTTCCCAGGTAGGCTGAGAAGTGTGATACCCCGATAAATGGAGCACACCCTCCAGTCCCCCTTTTTAAAAATGGGAACCATTCCAATGGTACTGTCCCCGACCTCCACTTGACACCGAAGAGGCGTGTCAACCAAGACAGCCCAACAATGTCCAGAGCCTTCAGCATCTCGGGGCGAATCTTATCCACACCCGGCGCCTTGCCGCTGGGGAGCTTCCCAACTACCTCAGTGACCTCTGCTAGGGATATTGCTGAGACTTCCCCCGAGTCTTCAAACTCTGCCTCCTCCACAGAGGACGTGTTTGCGAGGTTAAGAAGTTCCTCAAAGTGCTCCTTCCACCACCCGACAATATCCCAAGTCCGGGTCAGCAGTTCTCCTCCCCTGCTCTCCCTTTCTGAGCCGTCTAACGGTTTACCAGAACTTCCTTGAGGCCAACCAAAAGTTCTTCTCCACAGCCTCCTTGATCTCCTCCCACACCCGAGTTTTTGCTTCTTTGACTACCGAAGCTGCAGCCCTTCGGGCCGCCCGGTACCTGTCTGCCTCAGAGAGAGGCTTACAGTTACGTTTATTCAGGTGCCCATTGATAATGATTTGAAAAGAATGTTGCTTCAGCCTTTTCAGGTCTAGAGTGACGCTTGCATTTGAATACAAAACGCGGCACCGACTGCTGTCACTTCAGTCATTGTAATAATACAATATGACAAACAATTGGAACATAAAATGTGTTGTTAGTGTGAACATGTGTGCCTTCAACTGATCTCTTTAGTAGGACTGATAAACGGCAAGGTTTTGTAAATTAGCTTATGAGTTTTGTCAGCTTCACCCACATGCCTGAACACACACACAATCCAATTTCAGTCAAAGGACAAACAGGAGCCTGTGTGTGTGTCTGAGCTTTGCCTATTGACTAGTATGGAACAGACAGAGCATACAGATACTCTCTGTCAATTTAGTTTTTTGTCATTTCTACATTGGTTACCAGCAAGTTAGTTGGTGGCTGGTATCTAGACAAACATTCAAGACAGACAAACGTGTGTGTGTGTGTGAGTGAGAGAGACAGAAAGGGAGCGAAAAAGAGAACTAATCTGTTTATTTTGTAACGTTGGTATTATATTTTATACATACATTTATACACCATATTTATACTGTCCACAAGTCCAACATGCAACATGTAGGTTAGAGGGAACATCCATCTATCTATGTAGAAAAACCTGCTTCATTTACAGTTGTATTGTGATACTACTTGGTATTGTGATAGCTTTGCTGGTATAGTATTGTAGGGAATATTAGGTATGGTCACAACTGTTGTATATATGAACACTAGGTAAAACTCTCCTTTTTTAATCTTGAATTGAATCTTGTTAAGGTTAAAACAATTTGTCTGTTCTGTTCAAAGGTCTTCTTGCACGCTCTGGTCTGTCAATGGTCAGTGTTACTATCGCTGTAGACTCTCTCCCCCTCTCTTACAGCGCACTCATGTATTTGGTACAACAACAAAATGGCAGAGGAGTGCCTAGAGGTTTAGGACTGAGCCTGCGCACCAACAAGGGAGGGTCGAAAGTCTAAACCAATGACCTCTCTCCATCCAGTTGTTTTATCTTGTATTCTACCACTGTATAAAAGGAGGGCGCACCCCTCCCAATGGGTGGCATTCGGTATACTGGGACGGTGTGTGTGTGTGGGTCGGACCGCAGACTGGTGTCACCCGATGATATCTTTTGATATCATCGTATTTTGTCATCATTTGATATCATTATATTCTTGACATTATTATTCTGTATTGATTACTTCATTGATTAAAGCTTGCTAATAGCTTATTCCTCTAGTCCTGTCGTCTCTCAGAACTGCGGGACACGACAATTTTTTGTGGATTAAAATCCATAACTTAATTTGAACAGGTGGTGTTACACCTGAGGAGGAGTCTTTACTCCAAGTGAAGGAGTTCAAGTATCTTGGGGTCTTGTTCTCGAGTGAGGGTAAAATGGAACGAGAGATGGGCCGGAGAATTGGAGCAGCGGGTGCGGTGTTGCAGTCGCTCTATCGCATCGTTGTGACGAAGAGAGAGCTGAGCCAGAAGGCAAAGCTCTCAATCTACCGGTCTATCTTCGTTCCTACTCTCACCTATGGTCATGAAGGGTGGGTCATGACCGAAAGAACGAGATCGTGGATACAAGCGGCGGAAATGAGTTTCCTCCGGAGGGTGGCTGGCATCTCCCTTAGGGATAGGGTGAGAAGTTCAACCATTCGTGAGGGACTCGGAGTAGAGCCGCTGCTTCTTTGCGTAGAAAGGAGCCAGTTGAGGTGGTTCGGGCATCTAGTAAGGATGCCACCTGGCCGCCTCCCTAGGGAGGTGTTCCAGGCACGTCCAGCTGGGCGGAGGCCGCGGGGCAGACCTAGGACCAGGTGGAGGGATTATATCTCCACACTGGCCTGGGAACGCCCCAGTCAGAGCTGGTTAATGTGGCCCGGGAAAGGGAAGTTTGGGATGCCCTGCTTGAACTGCTACCTCCGCGACCCGACCCCGGACAAAGCGGATGACGACGATGATGATGATGTTACAGGACAGACGATTGAGGCGACTGTAAAGGACGTTGATGGACTAGAGCGCAGTAATATCACACTTTCATGCAAGTACTCCAACGCTCGCTCTCTACTATGGTATGGTCAGTATCCAATGTCAGCTATGTTCTACTACTGTGCCTTAACGCCCACACTGGGAGGAAAAATGAGAGGGCCAAACCAAAACCCTGCTCTGTGTGTTTGCCAAGTTGACAGGAGAAAAGATTCAGTTCCGTGCTCATGTTAGCAAGCTCCCTGATCATGTTGGGAATGCTCGGCCCTGACAGCCACCGCTAGCTACCAGTAGGCTACAGTTGTAAGCTACATTCAAATCCGTGGAGGAACCCAAGTTTGCGCTTTTTGTCTTGGGGGTGTGTCATACAGAACTCAAGAGCCATTGAGAGTTCTTTTTTCATGGATGGGTCATCTATTGCAGTGCAACTTTAAAAAAAGGAGTTGTTGAATGGAAACGTAATGAGACGGCGAAAAGGAATGGGAGGTGTCGAAAAGCAATGCGCTTTTAAATGTGTGTTTGTTAAATTGATTTGAAGTTGGATTTATTAATGTATACGTTTGAAAAACATATATGTGTTCTGATTTGTTAATGCAATATTTCATTAATCGATTTAAATAACATTTAATAAAACACTTTGTTATTAGTTTTAATAATACATTAATAAAAATATATATTAAATAAACTTTTTGTTTATTCGATTTTGAATTCACCCATTTACACAAGACTTTATAAACTGCTTTTTAAATGTGTCTTTTAAATTTCGAATGAATAATAAGGGAAGGAACCACTATATTACTTTTCACTTGACACTCTGCGTCCTCCATCGGTAACTAGACTAACATTCTGAGTTAACGTGTGTGTGTGTGTGAGAGAGAGAGACAGAAAAGGAGCGTAAAAGAGGACTAATCTGTTTATTTTGTAACGTTGGTATTATATTTGACTGTCCACAAGTCCAAAGCCTAGGTTATTAAAGTTGGTTAAAGTTTATCTCACATTGAAAGACTATTTATTTATGCAGTGAACAATGTTGATATTGCATTAATCAATCAATCATTCCATCCCCACAATTACTCTTTCACAGTGAACACATAAACAGCAACATGTAGTTTAGGTGGAACATCCATTTATCTTAGCAATGTAGAAAAACCTGCTTTATTGCAGTTGTATTGTGATACTACTTGGTATTGTGATAGTTTTGCTGATATAGTCTTGTAGGGAATATTAGGTATGGTCACAACCCTTGTACATATGAACACTAGACAAACTATAAAAACACAGACACACGCAGCCTTCAAATGACTGGCAGTTCATATTGGTAATGTAATTCAATGTTGAAGTCATGCAGATGCAACTTAAACAGGACATGGGAGGGCAGAGGTAATGAGGAAATGGACAGCCATTTTAACACCCTCCATTACCTGGTAGGGCCCCACCCTCACCTTTCCCTCTCAAGTTAATTTAAGATGCCCTGTTGGAACTGCTACCTCCGCGACCCGACCCCGGACAAAGCGGGTGATGATGATGATGATGAACTTCAGCTAACCCCTTTTTGGTCTACTTTTGTGTATGTGTTCAGGTGTGTAACATATGCATATATGGACCGAAATAAATACTTTTAAATCAAATTCAAATCAAATGTACTAGGAATTTGTGCAGGGGATGTTTTCAATTCCTTAAAATTACTGATCGAATTGGGGGAAAAAGGTGCAGACAAAGATAACTCCAAGTCCTTCCAGGTTAAGACCAATTACAGAGTTAGTTGTCTTTTTTTAACAATTTTACTTCGTCTACTACTATGCTCCTTAGTAACGTTGCCCCACTGTTATAGAACATTAGAAGCATTGACATGTCAATGTCAAAAGATCTGAGCTACCTTAGGTAGTATAGATGTTAACCTTCCAATCAAGTTTGCTGTCAATAGTAACACCAAGATATTTGTACGTGTTAACCCTTTCCATTTACACACCTTTGATTACAATAGGCTTAATGACAGATTTTCTTCTAAAATCAACAGTTAACTCTTTGGTTTTGCTAATATTAACTGCAAGATACTTCTCAAAACACCAGTCAACAAAAGATTATTAAAATTAAAATTAGATCATTATATGCTATGGTATTATCCTCAGATAAACAACTAACAATTGCAGTATCAGAAAACGTTTGCATGTGTGTAAATTCTTGGTCATGCCTAAAGTCAGAGGTATACAACAAAAAGAGAACAGTAGACAGGACTGTTCCTTGGGGTTTTCCCTGTGTTACTAAATATAATTTGTGATGAGACCCGGTTTCGCAATCTAACAAATTCAGGCCTGTTAGTCACATAATTGAGAGTCTACTTTAGAGAAGAAGGAATATTCCCAGCTCCTCGTTTTCCAGCTAGAATCTGTGGTTGAATGATATTAAGAGCTCCAGAGAAATCAAAAACATCAATCTAATATGATGATGGATTCTTTCAAGATGCTTATAAACTTTATGGACCACATATAGAAGAGCATCAGCCACGCCAAGTTGATGTTGATAAGCTGCAATGGATCAATGGGGTCAACAACTAGATCTATCATATGTTGGTGTACGAACCTTTCAAACACTTTCATAATCTGAGATGTAAGAGCTACAGTATATGCCTAAAGTCATTAAGTTCTTTAACTCTGGGCTTTATAGGAACTGGACCTAAACATGAAGCTTTCCATTTCGATGGAGTTACTGATGTGGTAAGGAAGTAGAAAATAGGTGATGGAACATAAAACAAAGTTCCTCAGCCCACAATGTTAGCACTCGTGGCCTAACGCCATCAGGACCAACAGCTTTGTTTGCTTTAGTACATTAAAGCTGTTGAAGCACTTGGTCTTCTGTTGTTTCCAAAGAGCCAGTGCTCAGGAGACTACTGAACAGATCTAGGATGTCAGAACTAAAATCTTCCTTATCAAACCGGGCAAAAAGGTGAACAAATAAACAAAAATAAAGAAAAGTTAAGTTCAGATCAAGGAAAAAGGAGGATATACATAATACAGACACCTATAGAAATAGCAGTTACAAAAGCATGTCTAACAATGAGCAGCATCAGAGCATTTTAAAGTAAAGTCTTACTTTGTGTGTTTTCTGAAGTTGCAGTGCGTTGGCTTCTTTTTAACAATAGCCTTGATGCCGCCTCCCCAGCATGGGGGTTTTCCCTTGAGTTGGTAGCTTGTTGGCGAGGTGGTACTTAGATGTGTAGTTTGCTAAGAAGTGGTACTTTATTGAAAAAAGTTTGAGAACCACTGTATTAGGGTATACGCCTATATAAAAAAACATGTCATCACTTGGCTATCTCCAAATGGTTTTTACAAATGGTCCCAGAACAAGGGAGGAGTTTGTATAAAGTTATTTTATTCTGTCAAACAAGGCAAATTAGACCGCTTAAACTGCTCCTGGT